>JABXWE010102185.1:0-12693 GCA_014611495.1 Limonius californicus
TTAAACCAACTGACATGATGAGAAACATCAAACTGAGTACGTTTTCGCCAATAGAAACTTAAATGATTAGTTTTCTGTCCGCTGAATATTAAAGCTTACAAAATTCTAAATTGGCTTCCGATGTTACTCTGCCTTAATTTCAATAATATGGTCATTATAGGGACAGCACTGGAATACCGATCCACCGTGTAACAGCGGACAGAGCAACGCTACATCCTATCATGGTAAGAAATTCATCCCTTTATTTCTTCTTTCATTTAAACCAACTGACATGATGAGAAACATCAAACTGAGTATGTTTTCGCCAATAGAAACTTAAATGATTAATTTTCTGTCCGCTGAATATTAAAGCCTACAAAATTCTAAATTGTCTTCCGATATTGCTCTGCATTAATTTCAATATGTTCATTCCAGGAATAGCACTGGAATACCGATCCACCGTGTAACAGCGGACAGAGCAACCATAGATCCTATCATGGTAAGAAATTCATCCTGTTATTTCTTCTTTAATTAAAACCAACTGACATGATGAGAAACATCAAACTGAGTATGTTTTCGCCAATAGAAACATAAATGATTAATTTTCTGTCCGCTGAATATTAAAGCCTACAAAATTCTAAATTGGCTTCCGATATTGCTCTGCCTTAATTTCAATAATATGTTCATTCCAGGGACAGCACTGGAATACCGATCCACCGTGTAACAGCGGACAGAGCAACGCTACATCCTATCATGGTAAGAAATTCATCCCATTATTTCTTCTTTAATTTAAACCAACTGACACGATGAGAAACATCAAACTGAGTATGTTTTCGCCGATAGAAACTTAAATGATTAATTTTCTGTCCGCTGAATATTAAAGCCTACAAAATTCTAAATTGGCTTCCGATATTACTCTGCCTTAATTTCAATAATATGTTCATTATAGGGACAGCACTGGCATACCGATCCACCGTGTAACAGAGGACAGAGCAACGCTACATCCTATCATGGTAAGAAATTCATCCCGTTATTTCTTCTTTAATTTAAACCAACTGACATGATGAGAAACATCAAACTGAGTATGTTTTCGCCAATAGAAACTTAAATGATTAATTTTCTGTCCGCTGAATATTAAAGCCTACAAAATTCTAAATTGGCTTCCGATATTGCTCTGCCTTAATTTCAATAATATGTTCATTATAGGGACAGCACTGGAATACCGATCCACCGTGTAACAGCGGACAGAGCAACGCTACATCCTATCATGGTAAGAAATTCATCCCGTTATTTCTTCTTTAATTTAAACCAACTGACATGATGAGAAACATCAAACTGAGTATGTTTTCGCCAATAGAAACTTAAATGATTAATTTTCTGTCCGCTGAATATTAAAGCCTACAAAATTCTAAATTGGCTTCCGATATTGCTCTGCCTTAATTTCAATAATATGTTCATTCCAGGGACAGCACTGGAATACCGATCCACCGTGTAACAGCGGACAGAGCAACGCTACATCCTATCATGGTAAGAAATTCATCCCGTTATTTCTTCTTTAATTTAAACCAACTGACATGATGAGGAACATCAAACTGAGTATGTTTTCGCAATAGAAACATGAATGATTAATTTTCTGTCCGCTGAATATTAAAGCCTACAAAATTCTAAATTGGCTTCCGATATTGCTCTGCCTTAATTTCAATAATATGTTCATTCCAGGGACAGGACTGGAATACCGATCCACCGTGTAACAGCGGACAGAGCAACGCTACGTCCAATCATGGTAAGAAATTCATCCCGTTATTTCTTCTTTAATTTAAACCAACTGACATGATGAGAAACATCAAACTGAGTATGTTTTCGCCAATAGAAACATAAATGATTAATTTTCTGTCCGTTGAATATTAAAGCCTACAAAATTCTAAATTGGCTTCCGATATTGCTCTGCCTTAATTTCAATAATATGTTCATTATAGGGACAGCACTGGAATACCGATCCACCGTGTAATAGCGGACAGAGCAACGCTACATCCTATCATGGTAAGAAATTCATCCCGTTATTTCTTCTTTAATTTAAACCAACTGACATGATGAGAAACATCAAACTGAGTATGTTTTCGTCAATAGAAACTTAAATGAATAATTTTCTGTCCCCTGAATATTAAAGCCTACAAAATTCTAAATTGGCTTCCGATATTGCTCTGCCTTAATTTAAATAATATGTTCATTATAGGGCAGCACTGGAATACCGATCCACCGTATAACAGAGGACAGAGCAACGCTACATCCTAACATGGTAAGAAATTCATCCCGTTATTTCTTCTTTAATTTAAACCAACTGACATGATGAGAAACATCAAACTGAGTATGTTTTCGCCAATAGAAACTTAAATGATTAATTTTCTGTCCGCTGAATATTAAAGCCTACAAAATTCTAAATTGGCTTCCGATATTACTCTGCCTTAATTTCAATAATATGTTCATTATAGGGACAGCACTGGAATACCGATCCACCGTGTAACAGAGGACAGAGCAACGCTACATCCTATCATGGTAAGAAACTCATCCCGTTATTTCTTTTTTAATATAAACCAACTGACATGATGAGAAACATCAAACTGAGTATGTTTTCGCCAATAGAAACTTAAATGATTAATTTTCTGTCCGCTGAATATTTAAGCCTACAAAATTCTAAATTGGCTTCCGATATTGCTCTGCCTTAATTTCAATATGATCATTCCAGGGATAGCACTGGAATACCGATAAACCGTGTAACAGCGGACAGAGCAACGCTACATCCTATCATGGTAAGAAACTCATCCCGTTATTTCTTCTTTAATTTAAACCAACTGGCATGATGAGAAACATCAAACTGAGTATGTTTTCGCCAATAGAATCATAAATGATTAATTTTCTGTCCGCTGAATATTAAAGCTTACAAAATTCTAAATTGGCTGCCGATATTGCTCTGCTTTAATTTCAATAATATGTTCATTCCAGGGATAGCACTGGAATACCGATCCACCGTGTAACAGCGGACAGAGCAACGATACATTCTATCACGGTAAGGAACTCATCCCGTTATTTCTTCCTTAAGTTAAACCAACCGACATGATGAGAAACATCAAACTGAGTATGTTTTCGCCATTCGAAACATAAATACTTAATATTCTGTCCGCTGAATATTAAAGCCTACAAACTTCTTAATTGGCTTCCGATATTACCCTGCCTTAATTTCAATATGTTCATTATAGGGACAGCACTGGAATGCCGATCCACCGTGTAACAGAGAACAGAGCAACGCTACATCCTATCATGGTAAGGAATTCATCCCGTTATCTTTTTTAATTTAAACCAACTGGCATTATGAGAAACATCAAACTGAGTATGTTTTCGCCAATAGAAACATGAATGATTAGTTTTCTGTCCGCTGAATATTAAAGCCTACAAAATTCTAAATTGGCTTCCGATATTTCTCTGCCTTAATTTCAATATGTTCATTCCAGGGATAGCACAGGAATACCGATCCACCGTGTAACAGCGGACAGAGCAACGCTACATCCTATCAATGTAAGGAATTCATCCTGTTATCTTTTTTAATTTAAACCACCTTACATGATGAGAAACATAAAACTGAGTATGTTTTCGGCATTCGAAACATAAATGATTAATGTTCTGTCCGATGAATATTAAAGTCTACAAAATTTTAAATTGGCTTGCGACATTGCTCTGCCTTAATTTCAATATGTTCATTCCAGGGGTAGCACTGAAATACCGATCCACCGTGTAACAGCGGACAGAGCAACGCTACATTCTATCATGGTAAGGAACTTATCCCGTTATTTCTTCTTTAATTTAAACCAACTGACATGATGAGAAAGATCAAACTGAGTATGTTTTCGCCAATAGAAACATAAATGATTAATTTTCTGTCCGCTGAATATTAAATCCACGTGTAACAGCGGACAGAGCAACGCTACATCCTATCATGGTAAGAAATTCATCCCGTTATTTCTTCTTTAATTTAAACCAACTGACATGATGAGAAAGATCAAACTGAGTATGTTTTCGCCAATAGAAACTTAAATGATTAATTTTCTGTCCGCTGAATATTAAAGCCTACAAAATTCTAAATTGGCTTCCGATATTGCTCTGCCTTAATTTCAATAATGTGTTCATTATAGGGACAGCACTGGAATACCGATCCACCGTCTAACAGCGGACAGAGCAACACTACATCCTATCATGGTAAGAAATTCATTCCGTTATTATTTCTTTAATTTAAACCACCTTACATGATGAGAAACATAAAGCTGAGTATGTTTTCGCCATTCGAAACATAAATGATTAATTTTCTGTCCGCTGAATATTAAAGTCTACAAAATTTTAAATTGGCTTGCGACATCGCTCTGCCTTAGTTTCAATATGTTCATTCCAGGGGTAGCACTGGAATACCGATCCACCGTGTAACAGCGGACAGAGCAACGCTACATCCTAGCATGGTAAGGAATTCATCCCGTTATCTTTTTTAATTTAAGCCAACTGGCATTATGAGAAACATCAAACTGAGTATGTTTTCGCCAATAGAAACATGAATGATTAATTTTCTGTCAGCTGAATATTAAAGCCTACAAAATGCTAAATTGGCTTACGATATTGCTCTGCCTTAATTTCAATAATATGTTCATTATAGGGACAGCACTGGAGTACCGATCCACCGTGTAACAGCGGACAGAGCAACGCTACATCCTAACAGGGTAAGAAATTCATCCCGTTATTTCTTCTTTAATTTAAACCAACTGACATGATGAGAAACATCAAACTGAGTATGTTTTTGCCAATAGAAACATAAATGATTAATTTTCTGTCCGCTGAATATTAAAGCCTATAAAATTCTAAATTGGCTTCCGATATTGCTCTGCCTTAATTTCAATAATATGTTCATTATAGGGACAGCTCTGGAATACCGATCCACCGTGTAACAGAGGACAGAGCAACGCTACATCCTATCATTGTAAGAAATTCATCCCGTTATTTCTTCTTTAATTTAAACCAACTGACATGATGAGAAACATCAAACTGAGTATGTTTTCGCCAATAGAAACTTAAATGATTAATTTTCTGTCCGCTGAATATTAAAGCCTACAAAATTCTAAATTGGCTTCCGATATTGCTCTGCGTTAATTTCAATATGTTCATTCCAGGGATAGCACTGGAATACCGATCCACCGTTTAACAGCGGACAGAGCAACGCTACATCCTATCATGGTAAGTAATTCATCCCGTTATTTCTTTTTTAATTTAAACCAACGGACATGATGAGAAACATCAAACTGAGTATGTTTTCGGCATTCGAAACATAAATGATTAATTTTCTGTCCGCTGAATATTAAAGTCTACAAAATTTTAAATTGGCTTGCGACATCGCTCTGCCTTAATTTCAATATGTTCATTCCAGGGGTAGCACTGGAATACTGATCCACCGTGTAACAGCGGACAGAGCAACGCTACATCCTATCATGGTAAGGAATTCATCCATTTATCTTTTTTAATTTAAACCACCTTACATGATGAGAAACATAAAACTGAGTATGTTTTCGCCATTCGAAACATAAAAGATTAATTTTCTGTCCGCTGAATATTAAAGTCTACAAAATTTTAAATTGGCTTGCGACATCGCTCTGCCTTAATTTCAATATGTTCATTCCAGGGGTAGCACTGGAATACTGATCCACCGTGTAGCAGCGGACAGAGCAACGCTACATCCTATCATGCTAAGGAATTCATCCCGTTATCTTTTTTAATTTAAACCAACTGACATGATGAGAAACATAAAACTGAGTATGTTTTCGCCAATAGAAACATCAATGATTAATTTCTGTCCGCTGAATATTAAAGCCTACAAAATTCTAAATTGGCTTCCGATATTTCTCTGCCTTAATTTCAATAATATGTTCATTCCAGGGATAGCACTGGAATACCGATCCACCGTGTAACAGAGGACAGAGCAACGCTACATCCTATCATGGTAAGAAATTCATCCAGTTATCTTTTTTAATTTAAACCACCTTACATGATGAGAAACATAAAACTGAGTATGTTTTCGCCATTCGAAACATAAAAGATTAATTTTCTGTCCGCTGAATATTAAAGTCTACAAAATTTTAAATTGGCTTGCGACATCGCTCTGCCTTAGTTTCAATATGTTCATTCCAGGGGTAGCACTGGAATACCGATCCACCGTGTAACAGCGGACAGAGCAACGCTACATCCTAGCATGGTAAGGAATTCATCCCGTTATCTTTTTTAATTTAAGCCAACTGGCATTATGAGAAACATCAAACTGAGTATGTTTTCGCCAATAGAAACATGAATGATTAATTTTCTGTCAGCTGAATATTAAAGCCTACAAAATGCTAAATTGGCTTACGATATTGCTCTGCCTTAATTTCAATAATATGTTCATTATAGGGACAGCACTGGAGTACCGATCCACCGTGTAACAGCGGACAGAGCAACGCTACATCCTATCAGGGTAAGAAATTCATCCCGTTATTTCTTCTTTAATTTAAACCAACTGACATGATGAGAAACATCAAACTGAGTATGTTTTTGCCAATAGAAACATAAATGATTAATTTTCTGTCCGCTGAATATTAAAGCCTACAAAATTCTAAATTGGCTTCCGATATTGCTCTGCCTTAATTTCAATAATATGTTCATTATAGGGACAGCACTGGAATACCGATCCACCGTGTAACAGCGGACAGAGCAACGCTACATCCTATCATGGTAAGAAATTTATCCCGTTATTTCTTCTTTAATTTAAACCAACTAACATGATGAGAAACATCAAATTGAGTATGTTTTCCTCAATAGAAACATAAATGATTAATTTTCTGTCCGCTAAATATTAAAGCCTACAAAATTCTAAATTGGCTTCCGATATTGCTCTCCCTTAATTTCAATAATATGTTCATTATAGGGACAGCACTGGAATACCGATCCACCGTGTAACAGCGGACAGAGCAACGCTACATCCTATCATGGTAAGAAATTTATCCCGTTATTTCTTCTTTAATTTAAACGCAACTAACATATGAGAAAACATCAAAATTGAGTATGTTTCCTCAATAGAAACATAAATGAATTAATTTTCTGTCCGCTAAATAATTAAAGCTACAAAATTCTAAATTGGCTTCCGATATTGCTCTGCCTTAATTTCAATAATATGTTCATTATAGGGACAGCACTGGAATACCGATCCACCGTCTAACAGCGGACAGAGCAACGCTACATCCTATCATGGTAAGAAATTCATCCCGTTATTATTTCTTTAATTTAAACCACCTTACATGATGAGAAACATAAAGCTGAGTATGTTTTCGCCATTCGAAACATAAATGATTAATTTTTTGTCCGCTGAATATTAAAGTCTACAAAATTTTAAATTGACTTGCGACATCGCTCTGCCTTAATTTCAATATGTTCGTTCCAGGGGTAGCACTGGAATACTGATCCACCGTGTAACAGCGGACAGAGCAACGCTACATTCTATCATGGTAAGGAACTCATCCCGTTATTTCTTCTTTAATTTAAACCAACCGACATGATGAGACACATCAAACTGAGTATGTGTTCGCCATTCGAAACATAAATGATTAATTTTTTGTCCGCTGAATATTAAAGTCTACAAAATTTTAAATTGACTTGCGACATCGCTCTGCCTTAATTTCAATAATATGTTCATTCCAGGGATAGCACTGGAATACCGATCCACCGTGTAACAGAGCACAGAGCAACGCTACATCCTATCATGGTAAGAAATTCATCCCGTTATTTCTTCTTTAATTTAAACCAACTGACATGATGAGAAACATCAAACTGAGTATGTTTTCGCCAATAGAAACATAAATGATTAATTTTCTGTCCGCTGAATATTAAAGTCTACATAATTTTAAATTGGCTCGCGACATTGCTCTGCCTTAATTTCAATATGTTCATTCCAGGGGTAGCACTGAAATACCGATCCACCGTGTAACAGCGGACAGAGCAACGCTACATTCTATCATGGTAAGGAACTCATCCCGTTATTTCTTCTTTAATTTAAACCAACCGACATGATGAGACACATCAAACTGAGTATGTGTTCGCCATTCGAAACATAAATGATTAATTTTTTGTCCGCTGAATATTAAAGTCTACAAAATTTTAAATTGACTTGCGACATCGCTCTGCCTTAATTTCAATATGTTCATTCCAGGGGTAGCACTGGAATACTGATCCACCGTGTAACAGCGGACAGAGCAACGCTACATCCTATCATGCTAAGGAATTCATCCCGTTATCTTTTTTAATTTAAACCAACTGACATGATGAGAAACATCAAACTGAGTATGTTTTCGCCAATAGAAACATAAATGATTAATTTCTGTCCGCTGAATATTAAAGCTTAGAAAATTCTAAATTGGCTTCCGATATTTCTCTGCCTTAATTTCAATAATATGTTCATTCCAGGGATAGCACTGGAATACCGATCCACCGTGTAACAGCGGACAGAGCAACGCTACATCCTATCATGGTAAGAAATTCATCCCGTTATTTCTTCTTTAGCTTATACCAACTGACATGATGAGACACATCAAACTGAGTATGTTTTTGCCAATAGAAACATAAACGATTAATTTTCTGAAGAAATTCAACCCGTTATTTCTTCTTTAATTTAAACCAACTGACATGATGAGAAACATCGGACTGAGTATGTTTTTGCCATTCGAAACATAAATGATTAATTTTCGGTCCGCTCAATATTAAAGTATACAAAATTTTAAATTGGCTTGCGACATCGCTCTGCTTTAATTTCTATATGTTCGTTTCAGGGGTAGCACTGGAATACTGATCCACCGTGTAACAGCGGACAGACCAACGCTACATCCTATAATGGTAAGGAATTCATCCCGTTATTTCTTCTTTAATTTAAACCAACTGACATGATGAGAAACATCAAACTGAGTATGTTTTCGCCATTCGAAACATAAATGATTAATTTTCTGTCAGCTGAATATTAAAGTTTACAAAATTTTAAATTGGCTTGCAACATTGCTCTGCCTTAATTTCAATATGTTCATTCCAGGGGTAGCACTGAAATAGAGATCCACCGTGTAACAGCGGATAGAGCAACGCTACATCTTATCAGGGTAAGGAATTAATCCCATTATTTCCTCTTTAATTTTAACCAGCTGACATGATGAGAAACATGAAACTGAGCATGTTTTCGCCATTCGAAACGTAAATGATTAATTTTCTGTCAGCTGAATATTAAAGTTTACAAAATTTTAAATTGGCTTGCAACATTGCTCTGCCTTAATTTCAATATGTTCATTCCAGGGGTAGCACTGGAATACCGATCCACCGTGTAACAGAGGACAGAGCAACGCTACATCCTATCATGGTAAGAAATTCATCCCGTTATTTCTTCTTTAGCTTATACCAACTGACATGATGAGACACATCAAACTGAGTATGTTTTGGCCTTTCGAAACATAAATGATTAGTTTTCTGTCCGATGAATATTAAAGTCTACAAAATTCTAAATTGGCTTCCGATATTGCTCTGCCTTAATTTCAATATGTTCATTCCAGGGATAGCACTGGAATAGCGATCCACCGTGTAACAGCGAACAAAGCAACGCTACATCATATCGTGGTAAGAAATTCATCCCGTTATTTCTTCTTTAATTTAAACCAACTGACATGATGAGAAGCATCAAACTGAGTATGTTTTCTTCAATAGAAACATAAATGATTAATTTTCTGTCCGCTGAATATTAAAGTCTACAAAATTTTAAATTGGCTTGCGACATCGTTCTGCCTTAATTTCAATATGTTCATTCCAGGGGTAGCACTGGAATGCTGATCCACCGTGTAACAGCGGGCAGAGCAACGCTACATCCTATCATGGTAAGGAATTCATCCCGTTATTTTTTTTTAATTTAAACCAACTGACATGGTGAGAAACATCAGACTGAGTATGTGTTCGCCATTCGAAACATAAATAATTAATTTTCTGTCCGCTGAATATTAAAGCCTACAAAATTCTAAATTGGCTTCCGATATTGCTCTGCCTTAATTTCAATAATATGTTCATTATAGGGACAGCACTGGTATACCGATCCACCGTGTAACAGAGGACAGAGCAACGCTACATCCTATCATGGTAAGAAATTCATCCCGTTATTTCTTCTTTAATTTAAACCAACTGACATGATGAGAAACATCAAACTGAGTATGGTTTCGCCAATAGAAACTTAAATGATTAATTTTCTGTCCGCTGTATATTAAAGCCTACAAAATTGTAAATTGGTTTCCGATATTGCTCTGCCTTAATTTCAATAATATGTTCATTATAGGGACAGCACTGGAATACCGATCCACCGTGTAACAGCGGACAGAGCAACTCCACATCCTATCATAGTAAGAAATTCATCCCGTTATTTCTTCTTTAATTTAAACCAACTGACATGATGAGAAACATCAAACTGAGTATGTTTTCGCCAATAGAAACTTAAATGATTAATTTTCTGTCCGCTGAATATTAAAGCCTACAAGATTGTAAATTGGCTTCCGATATCGCTCTGCCTCAATTTCAACATGTTCATTCCAGGGATAGCACTGGAATACCGATCCACCGTGTAACAGCGGACAGAGCAACGCTACATTCTATCATGGTAAGGAACTCATCCCGTTATTTCTTCTTTAATTTAAACCAACCGACATGATGAGACACATCAAACTGAGTATGTGTTCGCCATTCGAAACATAAATGATTAATTTTTTGTCCGCTGAATATTAAAGTCTACAAAATTTTAAATTGACTTGCGACATCGCTCTGCCTTAATTTCAATATGTTAATTCCAGGGATAGCACTGGAATACCGATCCACCGTGTAATAGCGGACAGAGCAACGCTACATCCTATCATGGTAAGAAATTCATCCCGTTATTTCTTCTTTAGTTTATACCAACTGACATGATGAGACACATCAAACTGAGTATGTTTTTGCCATTCGAAACATAAATGATTAATTTTCTGTCCACTGAATATTAAAGTCTACAAGATTCTAAATTGGCCTCCCACATTGCTCTGCCTTAATTTCAATATGTACAGGGTGTCCCAAATTGCTTGATTTTTGCAGTTTTCGCTATTTCCAGACCAGGTAGAGAAAAACTGACAAATGAGTCTATAGCTCGATTTTTATGAAACGTCGATGGGTGAAAACCGCATTTCGATATCTCTAACCGATTCCGAGATATCGTCAAAAATTATCAATTGACCGATTTCGAAAAAATGTCACAACTTTTTTATTTGTGAATATTTTTTCAAGCGGTAAAAGCTTTCTTTGACTTCAAAAAATCAAGAAAAAAATAGGATTTCCAAAAGTATATATGTCGAGATATGTCTAGTCATCCTTGCTGTCAAAATAACATATTTCTCTTAAAAAATGGCATTTTGGTGACATTTTAACAGAGTTACCCATGGAAAACAAGCGTTTCATCGTAGATGTAATATCAAGTTACCTTGCATATCTAGAAAGTCAGTTTGACAGTAAATAAAATAAATACTCAAGTTGAAAGCTGTTATATTACCCGTCTGCATCAAAATGTATGAAAACTTTGAAAAATGCCAGATGTTCATATGTTTCATTGAATCAGGCCGAAATGCTGAAGCTGCAAGAGATCTATATTTCGAACGATACCCTGAGCGCCAGCAGCCCAGCGCCCAAATATTTCCTAGATTGGAAAGCACCTTGATGAATCATGGATCTTTTGTCACGCCCAGATCTAGACAGTATGCCATTGAAGGTAGAGACGAGGTGGAGGCGGAAGTAATTGGAGCGGTTTTAGAAAATCCTGAAGTTTCTACCAGAGAAATAGCTGTAACTAGGGGTGTGAGCAGAAGCCGTAACCAAAGGATTCTCAAGAAACATAAATTCAAACCTTATAAAGTCAGGCTCACTCATCAATTATTCCCCGGTGATCAAGAACGCAGGACGAACTTCTGCAACTGGTTTATCAGAAAATGCAATGAAAATGAAAATTTCTTCCGAAATGTCATTTGGACTGACGAAGCAAGAGTAACCAGCAATGGATTATTTAATCGGCATAATCGGCATCATTGGTCGGACCATAATGAGCATGTTTTCCAACCTAGAAACATGCAAGGACGATTTGGTTTCAATATTTGGATTGGAATAGTGGGACAACGAATGATTGGACCTTTTATTTATGACGAAAACCTTAACGCCCAGCGGTACGTTAATATTTTAGAAAACTTTGTGGAAACATGTTTAGAAGACTTGCCCCTTGCTGATTTGGTACGAAAGTTCTACCAACAAGATGGCGCACCAGCCCATAGCGCGGCGGTTACAACGAACAAACTAAATCAAATGTTCGGGGATCAGTGGCTGGGGACAAGGGGCCCCGTACCATGGCCCGCAAGATCCCCGGACCTAAGCCCTTTGGACTTTTTTATCTGGGGCTTCGTCAAAGACCAGATTTTTAAAACCATACCAGAAACGCGTGAAGAATTAGAGCAACGAGTGAGAAATGCCATCGCTCGATTAACACCATTACAACTTTTAAACGCCGAGAAATCAGTGAAGAAGAGATGCCAACTTTGTCTCGACCAAATGGGTGGACAATTCGAAAACTATTTG
>JABXWE010102186.1:0-49936 GCA_014611495.1 Limonius californicus
TCGTAGATGTAATATCAAGTTACCTTGCATATCTAGAAAGTCAGTTTGACAGTAAATAAAATAAATACTCAAGTTGAAAGCTGTTATATTACCCGTCTGCATCAAAATGTATGAAAACTTTGAAAAATGCCAGATGTTCATATGTTTCATTGAACCAGGCCGAAATGCTGAAGCTGCAAGAGATCTATATTTCGAACGATACCCTGAGCGCCACCAGCCCAGCGCCCAAAGATTTCCTAGATTGGAAAGCACCTTGATGAATCATGGATCTTTTGTCACGCCCAGATCTAGACAGTATGCCATTGAAGGTAGAGACGAGGTGGAGGCGGAAGTAATTGGAGCGGTTTTAGAAAATCCTGAAGTTTCTACCAGAGAAATAGCTGTAACTAGGGGTGTGAGCAGAAGCCGTAACCAAAGGATTCTCAAGAAACATAAATTCAAACCTTATAAAGTCAGGCTCACTCATCAATTATTCCCCGGTGATCAAGAACGCAGGACGAACTTCTGCAACTGGTTTATCAGAAAATGCAATGAAAATGAAAATTTCTTCCGAAATGTCATTTGGACTGACGAAGCAAGAGTAACCAGCAATGGATTATTTAATCGGCATAATCGGCATCATTGGTCGGACCATAATGAGCATGTTTTCCAACCTAGAAACATGCAAGGACGATTTGGTTTCAATATTTGGATTGGAATAGTGGGACAACGAATGATTGGACCTTTTATTTATGACGAAAACCTTAACGCCCAGCGGTACGTTAATATTTTAGAAAACTTTGTGGAAACATATTTAGAAGACTTGCCCCTTGCTGATTTGGTACGAAAGTTCTACCAACAAGATGGCGCACCAGCCCATAACGCGGCGGTTACAACGAACAAACTAAATCAAATGTTCGGGGATCAGTGGCTGGGGACAAGGGCCCCGTACCATGGCCCGCAAGATCCCCGGACCTAAGCCCTTTGGACTTTTTTATCTGGGGCTTCGTCAAAGACCAGATTTTTAAAACCATACCAGAAACGCGTGAAGAATTAGAGCAACGAGTGAGAAATGCCATCGCTCGATTAACACCTTTACAACTTTTAAACGCCGAGAAATCAGTTAAGAAGAGATGCCAACTTTGTCTCGACCAAATGGGTGAACAATTCGAACACTATTTGTAATACAAACCGTGAATGTTTTGTTGCTACGTACTCATTTAAATAGTTCGTGAAAAAATTAAATCTTTCTTTTACTCTGCTACTTTCTCATTGAATTTATTGTTTGTTATTTAATCATCATAATTTTAATTATTGATTTTACAGAAAACTTTTGTTTTCCATGGGTAACTCTGTTAAAATGTCACCAAAATGCCATTTTTTAAGAGAAATATGTTATTTTGACAGCAAGGATGACTAGACATATCTCGACATATATATTTTTGGAAAGCCTATTTTTTTTTCGATTTTTTGAAGTTAAAGATAACTATGGTTTCTATTTGAAATAACAAAGTTGGCCTTGATATCAAACAACTGATGAGCGATAAAAAAAATTTGATACATGTATCTTATTCTACGTTGAAAAGCCTGTAGAAAGTTTTTACCGTTTGAAAAAATATTCACAAATAAAAAAGTTGTGACATTTTTTTGAAATCGGTCAATTGTCAATTTTTGACGATATCTCGGAATCGGTTAGAGATATCGAAATGCGGTTTTCACCTATCGACGTTTCATAAAAATCGAGCTCTAGACTCATTTGTCAGTTTTTCTCTACCTGGTCTGGAAATAGCGAAAATTGCCAAAATCAAGCAATTTGGGACACCCTGTACATATCCGAAAGCTGCCTCTAATGCACATTCCGCACTCCACAGGTGTCAAATACACATTTTCACAAAATGTTCAGATTAATGCTGCGTTGTAACTTGTAACGAAGTTTCCGGCCAGTACGCCTTTTAAATTTATTTAGAAACTTTCCGCGTTGTTGTTTCACCGGAAAGGCGCTGGTGGCGCTGGTAGTCGCAAACCGATGCGCAATCCCCCTCCCTACCCGGCCCGACACGACGCCAGAACGAATGAGATCAGCCGGATCAGCAGTATAAAAATAAATTTTTGAGATAAATTCATTAACTCTTCAGTCGAGGCCCAGAGGAAGAAGTCCAGTCCAGAAACCAGTCCTGAAACCGAGAACTTTTGAGTCGAGATCCAGAGGAAGAAATCCAGCTCAGAAGCCAGTCCTAGATCCAGATCTTCTAAGTCGAAATCCGGAGAGGAAGTCCAGCTCCGAGACCAGTACAAAACCCGTCCAGTAACCTGAATTTATAAACCGAATCCTTTAACAAAACCCAGTTCACCGCATACCTGAAAATCCTAGAATTCCATTGAACACTGAATTAGTCTGGGGTGACCCGCACTTTGACAGTTTTAATCCAGGGATTACTTTCTGTTCACCCTTACTCAGGATGGGAATCCCGCTCTTTGACAGGGTATCCGGTTAATGATTTCCGTTCCACACTATATTTTTTGTTATATTGGGGAAACCCGAGCTTTCATTAAATAGAGGCCTTTAATTCTCCCGAACATTTAAAAAGTATTTTCTCCCGACCTGGGAGACACCGCATTGAAAGTGGTTTAAAGAATTTACTACGAATATTGCGACACTATTTTGCTTAGATTTGGGGTAACCCGTGCTTTCCATTAGTGCTTGCATTAATAATTCTAAACGACTACACAATACTAGCGAAAACACGAACATTCCACAGCGCCGCGATTAAGACCAGCGAGGGACCACTGCCAAGCCGGAAAATTCGAATCATTTATTTATTCCAGTTATAGGTACCCGGAACGAATTATATACGTTGCTAGGTAATCGAGAAAACGAGTTCCAGGGAGATGCGAGAATTCCAGTTGCTGCGAGTAATCCTGTTTCTTCCATTATACTAATAGAAATGTATTTAGTTGTTAACAGCGTGGCCTCCAAAACGAGCGAGCGTGCAGTCCAGCTAGCCGCAACACTACTACCGGGAACCGCTGTCCGCTGACCCGCGCGGTCCGAGTTGAAATCGCCTACATTCCAGAGCCGGACCAAGGCAGCTTCGATTTTCCGTTTTAGACTCCAGTATTTTGTTTATTATTGTATATATATATATATATATATTTGAATCCAGTATTTTAGTTTGTTATTGTACATATATATTTGAATCCAATATTTTAGTTTTAAGGTAGATTTGTAAATAAATAGGAATAAAGCTGTTAATCCGATAAATAATTTTATTCCCAGTGAGCCCTGGCTCTGAGATTACCCGGCACCAGGCCGGAGTATTAGAGCGTACTCCCATGTAAATTAAAAAAAATCCAGAGCTAAGCTTATATCCAAGCTTTAGGCATGTCATTGTATCTTTCTATACTATTTTTTAATATAGAATACATTTAAATTAGAATTTCTAATAATCATTCTTCTTTGTAACAGGTATACGCAAAATACGAACTTGGCAGTGTTTCAGACCAAGCAAGAAGTTCCCTGCGTCTTGGTCTGCCCTTTGTTAATGACCAGAATGGAACCGAATTCCAAGATAACATCCAAATGTACAACACGCGGTATAAAAATAGCCGGTGCCCAGCAGTGGGACGAAAAGGTTGTTGATGAATTTCACCTATACATATTTTTGAAATTCGTCCGATTCCTCCAGAAATTCCGGTATATTCGTTCGAATAACAGCTGCTAAAAAAAAGTTCTATTATTAGTAATTTCTTTATTTACTTAAACATGTATAAAAAGTAAAATGTATTATAGTATCCGAACTAATTTTACGATCTGTATCCCGAAGTTATAAGATCGACGATTCATGATACCTGGAAATTTCATCAGCACCATAATGCTACTTTCACCAACTCCAAACTTTTTAATTAAGGCCATTAAAAGCTATGAATTTTCCGGAATCGAAAAAGAAGTAAAGAAGTTGTTGTTCAATTAAAGTTTTTACGTTTGATTTTCTGCTCAATTAAATCCTCAAGCACTCGCCAACAAATTAAGTAGTAGATTCGAGTTCCAACTTTGTTTACATCGCTGCGACAAATGGAACTTCAGGCTTTCTCCACGAAAATGTTCTTTTTGCACGAACTTATTTTTACACATATTGAGCTTTCTGTTTACTGAAAACATATGGCATTTCTCGGATTCGTAAAAATTAAATAATCACAAAGCTAAATGTAATATGTAGAAAATATTCGATATTTTACCTGAGCAACATATATTGTGTTAATATCTAGACTAAAAAGTTTTCATTTATTAGTTGCTACTGTGTACAGATTTAAGTAAACAGAATAAATAACTGCTTCTTAGTATTATTTGTTAATTAACCACTGCTGGTTAATTAAATTTCTCTTATTTAATTTCTATTATTTTAATAAAACTTTTAACACTTAAGTTTAACATCAATTATTATTCTTATTATTATTCTAACGGAACCCGTAGACAACGCTTTACGCATTTTTGACTTTTTCTTAAAAACAACGCGTAGTATATCTACATACATGTTTAGAGCCCTACAACAAGTCATGCGAAATGTGTTTCTCCTAGTAGTACTAGTTGTTTCTTCAAAATCTTTTCTATGCGATTTTGAACCCATCTTTAGTAATTATTAGAACGGTTGCTTTTAACCCTTTGAGTGTTGTATCAATATTTGGGTAAAGCATCCGAAAGACTGTTCTATCTCCATCGAGTAGATTTATTTATATATCATTGTTTCACTTTTTAATACTTAGTTGCAGTACTCAGCTAGCCGATTTTTCAAATATCATGATTTGTAGAAGAAATACAACTTTAACATTACCTATTGCAATTTTTAATTCAGATATATAGGAGCGTTTTTCTTGAAAGTTTTAATCAACTCACAAACAAGATTATTTCGCAGGAGCTTCACATATTTCTTGTATACTTATCGTAAGCTTGGAGTGTTGGAATTGAGCGGTGCATGAACCAGTAACAGACGAGTGTCGCAAATAAGCGACACCACACATGGAAACATGAAACAAAGAAAATACCCATCTGTTACTACTATTAAGCACTATAGTGTAACCCATCGGAGGACCAACTACCTTCATTCGGTTGAACTGGCAGTTTATTGACAATGCTTGGATCTAATAAGTAACCCTTTGATTGGTCCGCTCTGATGATTGTTAACTTCCACATCATTGTTCATTAGATAATTACTTCTGTTTGAATACTATCTGAACACCTGAAAATCAGTCGCACTGCTGCACCCTCTAAACTTTCAACAGATGAGAAGAGCCATTCACCTACCTCTCGTGACATACGCCGAATTGAAACGTATATACCACAGGATTGTGTGGCGTAGGGCCCAAATTCGCAATTCTATGTTCCCTCAGATGCCAATAGGGAGGAGAGCAATCCACCTATGCCACACTGGTACAAGCTTTCAATATCACCTGTCCAAGAGCTCTCAATCAGAACCACACTCGTACAACCTGAACAATACTAATCATCATTCGGGCTTTATCTGATTGTCACTAGATTCAGTATAATAAATAGCTAATTCCATGCATACGAGATGCTACCACAAGATGTGAAAAGCATCTCCGCCCTTACACGTGAGTTCCGTCGATGCACCCTCTCACTTAAACCGTCGGCACTGTATTTTCACTCTATTGAGGTCAAGAATGCGACCGTCTATTTCTGAATTAGTTATGCACACATGGCAAATGTAGATTTTATTCAGATATTGTTACAATCTAAAATTTAAACGAACAGCTTAAAGTTATTTAAATGAATCATCCAAATATATACTGTCTATACTAATATTAAATTTTTACACCTAACATAAGTATAGTAGAATTCTATTCAATTTAATTATGTATTTCATCTTATATATCATGGTTCAAGTAATTTCCAGTACCTTTAAGAAGCTTTAATACTTAATACTGCTTTGTACTAAAGTACTCGTAGTAATCAACTCATGCGAAACAAATGTCTTTACGGAGTAATCATGAACTCTGTGGATTTGAAAATGTAAATTATTTGAAGCTGACATTATTGTTACATCTAGTACACGTCATAATACTTAGCTGCATTTCTAATTTTCCTTTAATTTATTATATCAATAATTAAATTACGTAGGCCATACAGCCATTTTACATTTTCCCCGTTTAGAATAAAAACATTGAGTCAGAGATTATGTGGCCCCACGTTCACCATAGAAAGATTTGATATAATAATGAATGGTCGGAGCAGAATTGAACAATTATCTTATTTAAATTTTAAACTAACTAAGAGAGCCAAGCTTTAGATATAATAGTCCAAATGCTTCCCGGTTCGAATCACTCCAGGTTAGGAAAATTTCTAATTCCCTGGGTGATCGGTACTGTCTCCTGGTCGCCATTTGTCACTGGGGATCAAATTAATAGCACTCGTCGTGTTACGATCGCATCAGAAGAGTAACAAGATCATATACACAAAAATGCACCACACATTAGGCAGGTTAAGCACGATTACGCACCAACACGGTAACCCGCTGAGTCGGGCCCTGTTGTGCATTGCACAAACTAGCTTAGCCTTGCTCCACACCAAAGCGATGGGCCTACAAGCCCTGTGAAAGCTCCATAAATAAACTAACCCAATAACAACATCAACATTTATATAATTTTTCTAGACTACAAGAAAGCACTCGATTCTGTGGAGCTATGGGCAGTATTAAAGTCATGAGAAGTTGCAGAATTGCTAGTAGATACATAGCCCGGATTGACTACGTATACAAGAATATTAAAGTGTACGTTAAAGCTTATGTGGATACCACCTTAATACCCCTCCAAAAAGGAGTGAGACAAGGAAATACAATATCTCCAGAGCTGTTCATCACTCCCTGGAGGAGGTATTTCATAGAATGGACTGGATGAAGAACACAGCATCAAAAATAGACTGAATTTATTTGAGTCACCTTACATTCGCGGATGACCTAGTAAGTAGTGAACCACAACAACTCCAAGATACGGTAGAGGAACTCAATAATAAATCTAAAGAAATCGGATTAAAAATTAATAAAACAAAAACAATACTGCTGACTAATACCCGGAATAATCTTGACATAACTTTAGAAGGTGTAGCTGTTGTCTACTTAGGACCGAACGTTTCAACAAAAAAGTACAGCATTCGTGACAAAATATCAAGGAGATTGTAGCACCCGAGAAAAAAACATCTAATATACTAAAAGCTGATGTACCGAATAGACTAAAAAAAAGTTTTATAGCCAATGTACTGACGTATGCTTCCGAAACACGGAGCTTGACAAAGAAAAACGTAAAAAGGCTTACAACAGCACATAGATCTTAGTAAAGACAATTGTTAGGAATCAAGTTGATCAATCGAAAACGCAATACAATTATTCGACAACAAACAAAACTGACAGATGTATTACATCGTGTTGCACAGAGCAGATGAGGACGTATATCACAGTGGAGACCTCAGGAAAACAGAAAAACTATTGCAAGTCTTAACATTAGATAGATCAGTGGATGGATGAAAGCCAATCGTGATCGTGATCGCCACTAACCCGATAACATAGCTATGAGTTTGTCCCGTGTACAATAAATTCTCACCAATAGGGCAACTGTTGTCATAGGATTTGGGGGTAACGAAAACATTGAACAGGTAAAAAAATACGGAATTAGTATATCGAAAATATTGTAATTCTTAAGTGGAGCTCCACATTCAGCACATGAAATTGTCAGTTTTAGTTTCCATTTATACTTTAAACTATTTACAGCAGACACTTCTTAGCAGTGTAGATACTATAACAGGAAAACTGCCTCAACTTATATCTTAACAGTAATACATTACTCTACTAAAGGCCTAGATTTCTCATAAATTATAAATTTCTAAAGCTTACACTTATACTTAGAAGATGTACTGGAATATTCAATTCAGGATGTTGAATAATCAAGTTCTTTAGTGCTTCGGTGGTTAAATTTTTAATTATTTATAATTTAAAATAATTTTTAAATATTTTAAAATTAGGTAACATAATTAACAATACATTTCTAGTACTTTGATATAAAAGTACAAAATTATGTAATAACGGCCCACACTAGAGTTTACAAACTAAGCTGTAATCGGTATAAATTTAGAACTATTTAATAAATCACTGCATGGAGTGCCTATGTATACAGAGGGTATTGAAACAGAAGTGAACGGATATAATCCGTAGAATAACAACTGTCAACGAAATCGACGTTCGGTGCACTGGAAATGAGATACAATTTTCCAAATCGTTCATTTCTTAACTGTTGGAAATTATTGCTTTTAACTGAATTTTCTGCTATATTTTGTAATAAAATAAAGCAAATTCTACCTTAGAATAACAACTGTCAACGAACTCGACGTGCGGTGTACTGGAAATGAGATAGAATATTCCAATTTGTTCGTTTCTTTACTGTTGAAATTATTGCTTTTCAATGTATTTTCTGCCATAGTTTGCAACAGAATAAAGCAAATGCTATCATAGAATGACAACTGTCAACAAACTCGACGTTCGGTCCACTGGAAATGAACTAAAATTTGCTAATTGGTTCATTTCTTAACTGTCAAAGCAGAGAAAGCCTGAATATACGGTGGCTCTCGGTCAGCTCCACCAAATATAAAAGTCGAGAAGAAAAGAACAGCTGGACTGACGTCACTTAGTAATGTCATCGAATTGCAGAACACTTGAATAATGCAGTCACAGGCGTATTGCACGATGTTGAATGAGATAATGCAATGAAAAATTGAGAACAGCACTGGCAAAGCTAAGTATTCTGTATGCCAAAGCCGATAACTTGCGGCGCAGAATTCTTCCTGAGAACGAGGACTTTAAAACAGGCAATATGATTTATTTATCCATAAGTAACTGAAAGGAATCCACACGGTATTCCCATTACATTTTTAATTCTTGTGTGTAGACTATCCGACGTAATCGTCGATTTCTTAATTACAGAAGTATCTTTAAACGATAAACATTTGCAACAACAACAACAACTGGAACCCCGCCTAAATTTTAACAAGAGTGCCAATGCTGCCTCACATGATGCTGGGTTTTCCAAAACGACCTTTCTCTTCAAACCATTTCTTGAAAAAATATCCGAAATATGGCGCAAGATACATGGATTAAATCTGTAATAAATTCATTGAATATTCCAGATTCGAATACGAACGTCACATTTCTTGGAAACACTTACCACTTTATCAATTGTAGTAACTGTCCTTTCTCTGTTTATGGTTCCAGTATGTTTCTTACAGTAAATATGTTACCTCCTATTGGTCTCTTCGCTCTGTGTGTTGCTTGTTCGCCTTCTAATTCAGATTCAGTGACTTCCGTTATTTTTTTCTTAGTAATATTCGTATATATTTCGACAGTGTTAGTTGTTGCGTTAGAATTGTTCCATTCTGTTTGGCTCCTCTTCTTATAGATTGCTACTATTAAATTCTTTTCCCAGATCTCTAAAATTTTAATAACATACAGTATTTTATTTCAAAAAATAAATTGTGGTTTTGGCCCACGAAAACGGGATAAAAAAAATTCTGACGAATGTGAATAATGTTATGAACATAATACAGTTACTTTATTGTTAATGAATTAAGAAAATACAGTGAAAGTTGAGTATGATGGTGGTAAAGCTACTGGAGTTCGCTAAAATTTGTACTGAAACGAACAACTTCGAAAACGTAAGTTCAAATGCTAACGATTCAGAGTACATAAGGGAACATATTATATGAAATGTAGGAATGTTTGACCGGAATAAATCATTATTAGGTCGCCCCATCCCGGAATCAAGCTAATAATTAGTAGTACACAAACCTTAAAGCAGAAGCTGTAACAACTTTTATAGAGATACTGCTATATCAGAAACGGGTTTTTATATAAACTGACATACAAGGAAGAGCCTTTCAAAATGTATGAATGGGATAAATTGTGAAATCAGTGAGTTGCACTAATTTATCGTTGTTTGTTTTTTTTTATGTAAATTACACATCTGACTTTGCATATTTCAAAATATAACAACAGAATGTGTTTCATGCTCTATCGCTGTTACATCAAACAGACCGGAAATAAAATGAAATAAAATTTAATCCCGAAACTTAAACAATAAGCTGCTTTGAAATTATATTGTCAGTTGCCTTATTCCACAGAGAATACGGGCATTGTAGTAAATGAATGTAGGACGCTAGGAAAACTGCAAAGTATATTTGAAAGAAGTTTATATTTATTCAACTGTAAAGGCGTACGACGGGACTTCTTGTTGCTGCGACCAAATAAAAGCCTGAAATCATAAAGTTGCTTCAACACTTGTTTATAGGAACCTCCATTAGAAAATCGACTCTTGCTGTGAATCTCCATTTCCTTAATTCTAAGTTTTCGTTCCCTCGCTAAGTAGGTGCTTTGTTCGCTTTTACCACTCAATTTTATAGGCTGCGTGCATGATCCAAATGCTTTCAGTTACCATTATAAATACACGATATCGAGAAAGTTTTAAGTAAGAAGTTGCTTCTGAAAGTCGAGTAAACGTTCTTCCTATGCCTGGATTTTCATATTAAATATTAAGAAAATTGTTAAACAACTTATTTGGAATTAGTAAATGCACAAATACAAAAAATATATAACTTACACTTTAGAAGTAATAGTAGTATCAACCTTAAAGTAGTGGCGCGACCCATTACGTGAATCTACCTAAGAAGGCAATAAATCGTTTAATATTAGTTTTGATGCGAATAATTTGTCAAATGTAGAATTTAACAACAAGGAAGCAAAATTTCTAAACAGATGATTCAAATTACTAACCAACAAACAATCAAATTATAAAACAATCATAATAATTATATATTATCCCAACGTTGCATTAATCAAAAAAAGTTTTTAATGATCAAATTTATCTTAATAATGGTGATATACCAATAGGTCCAAGTCCAATTGCACCACGTTTAGCTAATATATGCTCAATTTCATATGAAATGCACCACCTATTAAAAACAAAGCTACGTTTTTGAAAATTTGGTAAAATAATGTTTTATTAATGCGTATGAAATGATCACTATTTCCATTTAAAAAACCAAGTGGTTGTGGTGTTCGTCTACTGTCTCTCATCAACTTGTTGCTCAGAAACAAAACAATATCTAATAAACATTAATGCAGAATTAATGTTTCACAATGTCTCCAGTAAGATAACGTAGGAATTTTAATAAAATTTCCGATTTTGATAGATGTGGAATTATCGGCATGAAAGAAGCTGGACTTTCTTTTCGTGAAATTGGTAGAAGGGTAAATCGGGACCACACTACAGTTGCACAAATATGGTTTGCTTGGTTAGAAGAAGGCATTCAGCGACATCGTCCAGCTGGTAGACCTCCACGTAGCAGAATGTTCGTGAAGATCGACATCTTTGAAGAATCGCTACACGAGACCGCTTTCAAACAACAAGGAACAAGGTCTGTTGCTGTGGACTGGATGCGAGCTCTTCACCGCCGCGTGTCAATTGCAACAATTTACAGAAAAAACTCTTCATCTGGACTACGATCCTACCGTCCATTCCAACGGCTCCTTTTAACTGCACATCACAAGGCTATTAGGCTTGCTTAGTGTCAAGAGCGGCAGCATTGGAATGAGCAACGGAACGATATTGTCTTTAGTGACGAATCAAGATTTTGTTTGTGGACAAATGACGGTCTTAGGAAATTACGTCGCTATCGAGGAGAAAGACGAAATCTAGAGTTTGCTGAAAGACGCCATACAGCTTTAACACCTGGAGTTATGGTTTGGGTAGAAGATCACCTTTTTTGTTCGTCCCAGGCACTTTAAATGCTCATCGCTATATTCATAATGTCCTGGAACCGGTGTTAGTACCATTCATGCAGACGTTTCCAAGTGGTATTTTCCAACAGAATAACGCACGTCCACATACTGCAAACTTTACCAGAACGTACCTCCAACAAGCACAATTGCAAATGTTGCCCTGGCCTGCACGATCACCGGACTTATCGCCGATCGAACATCTTTGGGACATGATAGGCCGGCGACTAAGATTATTGCCAAGACCTCCTAACATCTTAGACGAGCTAAGACACCAACTTGGGGTTATATGGAACGAGATGCCCCAGGAGAACATAGACCACTTACTAGAAAGCATGCCACGACGAGTAAATGCTTGCATTGCTGTTCATGACGATGTTACACATTATTATATTTGTTTTTGTTGTTGTTACTGTTTTCTTATAATAGTTAATCTTTTTTATGAAAACCTGATCATGTCATACGCAATAATGAAACATTATTTTAGCAAAGTTTCAAACCCGTAGCTTTATTTTTAATGCGTGGTGCATTTCATATGAAACGAAGTGTATTTATGAAACATTAATAAAAAAATTATAATTTTCTTCCTTTACGCTGAAGATATTTTAGCATGTTTTAATAATTCATTTCAGTTTATTGATGATTTCTTAACGTTTATTAATACTCAACACTCAAACAAAATTTACATTAGAAACGGAACGATTATTTAGACTAAACATAAAGATTAATTCTACGTGATTGATTATTGTGATTATTTATTATATGCATTATTTAATATGCTCTAGTCTAAACAAAGACCGCCCTGAAAATGTTAAATATTTTTCAATTCCGTATTACGGTATATATCGGAGAATATTGCTAAAATTATAATCAAAACAAGTACATTTAAAGTTATTTATAGGGGACCGCAGTAGAGTAATGGCCTCAGCGCTTGGCTTCGGAGTTATTCTACCAAAGTCGCTCAGGTTCGAATCCTGAGCACTGCATTTTCCCAGGGTGTTTGTGATGTCTGGGGCATGGGGTTTTTCAAGGGTGGGGC
Source organism: Limonius californicus (assembly GCA_014611495.1). Lineage (NCBI taxonomy): Eukaryota > Metazoa > Arthropoda > Insecta > Coleoptera > Elateridae > Limonius > Limonius californicus. The sequence continues at coordinate 12,847 of JABXWE010102186.1, forward strand.
ATGTTAGACCTGTGAATAGCACGAAATGTGCTGAGCCGGGATAAGCTGGGAGGGATGGGAATCTTGGAGTTGCCTTTGGCAACCCCACGATTCTTAAAAAAAAGTTATTTATCAAACGACAAAAAACCCTTTCAACACCTTATTCAACGCAAAAGATAGAACTAATGATTTGTTAAAATCTGGCATTTACAAGTTAAACTGTTCACATTGCAATTATGTATACATAGGTCAAACAATTAGAAATTTTTATGCCAGATACAAGGAACACATATGCTCATACAAATACAAACACCTAGAAAAATGTCACTACACTAAATACTTATTAGAATACAATAATGCATTGACATTAAATAATATAATACCATTTTTACACTTCTGTGACGATAAACGTAAACTGGATATACTCGAGGCCTTTCAAATTCACAAACACACTTTAACAAATACACCTTTAATAAATGAGCAAATTGAGCTCATAAATTAATATTATAATTAATATTGTAATTAATTGTATTTAGGAATGTCTAAGGTTCAATTCCCCTTACCAGAACATCGGAGTTTTACTGGTTGTCTTCCCACACAGGGTAATGGCAAATTAACGACGGTTTAGGCTTCCCGTAGTACAGAGCCCACGTTAAGCAGTAGGCCCTTAATGTCTGTGCCTCTTTAAAAACTCAACACAAGAGAGAAGATTTATCACTTTTCATTACAGTCTGAATTGTCAAAAAAATATAGTAACGTATGAAGTTTGTAATTAAGAAAAAACGTTCTATTAATACTATACAGGGTGTTCCATAACATAATTGCCATAGCTTAGGGGTGTGTTGCTGAGGTCATTTAAAGGCAAGAATGTCTAATGAACATGTACCCAAAACTCTATCCTAACTGAGCTATGGTAATTTGAAATCTGAATAAATATCAGGTAAAATGTCATTAAAAATCAGTTAAAAAGAAGTTGCTTTATTGCATTAATTGTTCAAAATGTCCACCCAATTGCTGTATACATATTCCAGCTCTTCTCAGAATTGAAGAGGTGGCTCTGCTAACAGTCTCAAGACCAGCCTGAATATTTTCTGCGGCATCCATAATCCTAACAACAAGTTGTTCTCTGTTTTCAGGATTTTCTGCGTAAACAAGACTTTTCAACCTTCAACAAGGAAAATAATCTAGGGGATTTAGGTCGGGTGACCTTGCTGCCCAAGCAACTGCTGCACCTCTTTCAATCCAGCGGTTCGTATGATTTTGATTAAGAAAATCTGTTAGTTGTGTACCAAAGTGAGGAGGCGCGCCATCGTGTTGTATCCACATTCGTCCTCTTACATTGAGAGGAACTGCATCCAGTAATGTTGGAAGGTCATTTTCCATTTTCTTCTATTATAAACGGACCAATGAGATAGTCATCAATAATACCACACCAAACATTCACCGAAAATCTATTTTGAAAATTAGTCTACCTACTTTCCCGTAGGTTTTCAAGTGTCCAACAATATGAATTCCTGGTGCTATTGATGCCGTTTCGGGTGAAGGTAGCTTCATCACTAAACAATATGTTCCGACAAAGCCTTCGATTTCTTAATAACCAGCGACTAAATTCAAGCCTTGCTACGTAGTCGGCAGGTTTTAAAGCTTGTAGAGGTAAGATATGGTATGGGTAGAAACCGAAATTGTGTAAGGTTCTCCATACTCTCATGCGGCTTACGTTAAGTCTGTTGGATATTCTTCGGAACTAGTAGAAGGTTGAGCGTCAACCATCTTAAGTATTGCTTGTTCTTGTGCAAGCTCTTGTTGCACGGGACGTGCTGAAGGAGCTGCAGGAAACTTGACCGTTTCTCTTAAACACCGATGGACATTGCTAAAAACTGGTCTACAAGGCACTTTACGAGTAGGAAATCGTCGACAATATTCTTCAAATGCCGCTCATCCGTTTCCATTACAGAATCCGTAAACATAATGCATGTCAGCGTATTCTACATTTAAAAAAATGAACATACGTTAAGCTAATTTGAACGTTAAACAAAAAAGAAATACACTGAATTAAATTACAACGTTTCCTATCACAATGAATGACAACTAATGAATCACAGCCACCCGGACTTTTGAATAACAGCGAAATCCAGCGGTGCATTAGTAGATTTTTCTAAAACTTCAAATACTTGTAGCTCAGTTAGGATACAATTTTGGGCATATGTTCATTAGACATTTTTTACTTTAAATGACCTCAGCAAGACATTCTTAAGCTATGGCAATCATGTCATGGGACACCCTGTATGTTCTAAAATTTCCATTTTTAATTTAAAATTAATGTTTAAAAAGAAAATCAACTCTAATTTCTATTTTCATTTCCAGGTTCTTACACTTTTACTATTTCTTTAAATTCTTACACCCGAATTTCCTAAATAGGAATCCCTGATTTTGAACAATGAAATTTTGATAATTTTGGAAGACCTCAAGTATAATCTCGATCTGACTAAGAATGGCTTAACACAATTAACATGCCTCCTGACCGGTCGTCCTTGCCCTCTGAGATACCATCTCAAAAAAAGGCGCAAAGCCAACAACAAATGCAATTCTGCGCACTAACAAAAGAAACTGCAGCACATCAATATATTATGCGACTATCATATACTGGCATACAATAGGGTAAAATTGATTGAAGAGGTAACAATGCCCCAACACTTTAGAAACACAGCCCCCCAAAAAAAACCGAACTTTATCAAGAGTGTGTATTTGAGCAACATAATGTGTATGGTAGTCACAGAAGATCTTTTTAGGTCAAAGTGAAGAGAGGTTCTAAGAGCCTAGACGACCCCAACAACAATCTACAGTCTACTGAAGAGATATCTACAACTGTACGCTAACACATACAGACACACTCCGGCCCATATAATCGTCGCACTCACATACAATAAATTGTAAAAACAAATATTTTCATTTTTTCATGAAATCCATCATTTTCTTAAGGCTATCATTAAATAAGTAAAATCACTAGATTTGTATTAACCCATTAAATCTGTGGTCCCCAACGCGACCCCGCTCTTGTAGTGCTGAACTTCATTCGGAATCAGCGGCTAAAAGGCCAACTGACGCCATGTGTTACCAAGTAGCACAATCTATTTATTTGTTCTCCGTGACTACGAAATTTTTCACCATATTCGGGAGGGTGCTAGATGGCACTTCAATAATCTGGGAAAGTCCCACTTGGTTTATATAAGCAGCGGACCGCGCTGAGAGTAGTCATAATTTCAAAATTGTGTTCTGTACTGCTGACTATGTGTTGAGTGCAATAAATCGATAACATATATTAAGCGTTAAGTACGAGCTGTACTCATTTTGTTAAAGATAGATAAATTTTTAAAATGGTCATTAAAACCTTCCGCGTCCGACAAGAACACAAGAATACAAAGTAAACAAGATTTTACAGCAATGAATATATCAAATATGGTTTTATCGTTATTTCCCAGAACCTGTGTCGCTTTGTCGAGAACTGTTGTTAAAAAAGTATGAAGCCATCAAAGCTATTTCGACATTTAAATACCAAACAACCAGCAAAAAAGAAAAGCCTGTAGAATTCTTTGAAGGAAGTCTAAACCCCCTCCACAAAGAGCAAGCTACCTTTACATCAACAACCGTATTAAGCTATCGAAGTCGCATTTCACATTGCAAAAACCAGTACGCCACATACAATTCCTGAAGACCTCATTTTACCAGCAGCTGTTCAAATGGGGCAAATAACGTTTGGTAAAAAAGAGGCTGACAAGCTGAAAGCAACACCCCTCTCTAGTAATACTATCCAAAGGAGAATAAATGACATGGCAAATATTAAGAAGTGCACGTACTTCTTATTACAGATGGACGAATCCACGGATATTTCTAGCTGTGGCCAATTTATAGCATTTGCAAAATACAAAAGTTGGAGGTCAATACCAACGGAAAATGTTTATTCGGCAATTTTATGCAACATAATAATAGGTATGAGATAGACTGGGCAATCTGCGTTGCAATGTGCACTGATGGCGCCAAGACTATTACAAGACATCAATATGGTCTTGTTGTTATTTTAATAGTTATAATGCCAAATACTAGGTGGTTACACTACTATTTACATCGAGAAGCTGTTGCATCACAATCTTTACCTTCTGAAATGGACTGTGTTTCGAAATCTGTCAGTAAAGTGGTAAATAGCATCAAGGGAAAAGCTTCGCAGACTCGTATTTTGCGAAATATTTGTGAAGATATGGGTTCTTTATATGTAAATCTTCTTAGGATAGATAAAATTTTCGAGCACTTAAACACTCTAAATAGAAGTTTGCAAGGCCGCGATATTAACATAATAACAGCCACGTCAAAATTAAAGGATTTATAAAGAAAATGTATTTCTCGACCCTTCCAATTGGAAAAAAGATGTTTGATTCATTAAAGTGCGTTTAAGGACTCATGGAAGACTTACTTAAGGATGATAATAGGATAAATTCTGCGCACGTGTTTGCAGATGTGCAAGTTCATCATCAGCGTCAAGGGTTAAACCTTTTGGTTTGTTCCGATCTCACAGATTAGAGCTAGTCTCTCCAGCGTTTTTTAGGTCGTCCAACGTTTCTTCAGTAGTTGTTTCGGTATGCGGGAGTTGTCCATTCTATTGAGATGATCATGCCAATTGATTATGTACTGGTTCAACATATGCAAGTTAGTTTGCATAATTTAAATGAAACAGGTCATTGACTATTGCCCCAAGGAATTTCAAAACAGTTATGCCAATCACAGATAGATCCGTTTTTAAACAATTCCGTTGAACAAGCTGAAATTTCGACTCACACGATAGAAAAACTAAAATATAATGTGATGAAATGTTAAAACTAGACCTCTTTTCCCAGAGTGTAGATTAGTTTTGGACCAAAAGAATTCCTCGAGCTTGCAGACAAAGCTGTAAAAGTGTTTGGTGCCATTTGCTACATCATATTTGTGCGAATTAAGTTTCTCGTCTATGATTGCCATAAAAACAAAAGTAAGAAATCGCCTCGAACTTTGAAATGATATTACTATGTGTGTCTCGAATAAAGAGCGCAGATTTGAAGAGGTAGTTTCTGAAAAACAGACAGTTTGATTTATTTTTGTTTACTTTGTGAAAGGCAGAAGGAAATATCTTGGAAAGGAATTTTATTTTATTTTGAAAATCTTTGGGATCCACTGATCTACATGACATCAAACTTTATAAATAGCTGACTAGATTATACAATATAATTGCTACTAAATAAGTATTTTTAAATTGCGGTTTCAGTTCCATATTTACTAAGAAAGCTAACTGTACTGATGAATTTCTACTGGAGTTTTGAAATGCTAAAATCTAAATACGACTAGACGTTTCGGAGATATCGGTAATCGTATACCCAATACTACAGAGCCAAAACGAATATTTCAACTGTATTTTCAAAATCAATTTTTTTCAACAATATTTTCTGTATTCCTGTTGTAAATACAGCAAAGCAAAATAAAACTACATCAAAGTTTCCAGTGCCCGTGGGCTACCATCTAACGTTTAGGTTAAGCACAGGGTTCTCATAATTTTGTTTCTAGTTATAAAAGTCACTTTGCATTGCAAATTCAAAGTTGCTACAGTACTGAATTAACAGAATGCTGCGAACAAAAAAAATAAAGCCCCCATTACACAAAATTCGAGCTACCTATGTTGAAACCATTTATTAAAAGCAAAATACAACTGCTGTAGCTTTTTCAGTGCGTTAAACGGCTCGTCAGAGGTTTATGACGCAAGAAATTAACAGAGCGGACAGTGGCATCAAACCCTTTGATCTTCGCCATTTTGGTCGGTAGAAATATACTGGAAATTAAACAGCCATTCGCAGGTGTAATGCAATTAATGTACTTGTTTCATATGAGATCGTTGATGAGTGAATCTGTTTGAACATAATTGCGTTGCTACAATCATTCGAAGTGGATATCGTTTTGGAATAACTCCGAGCTATCGGTGCTTTTCCCTTTCCCATGAAATTTGGAATACGCAAGTACAGTATGATCAACAACATTTTTAATAAAGGTTGACCATGGAAAGTAAAACATGTGTTTCTACTTAATCCATGCATTTTATATCTCTTAATAACTATTTGATAGTTGTTAAAGTAAAATTCAATTTCGAGACTGGTTTTATTCTGAAGAAGTAAAAGTAAGCATTCTTGATTACACAGGGTGTAACTCAGTGACTTTGCCAAACTTTAGGGGCTTATTATACTCTTCATATTAATGATAAAAATTCCGAAAAACGTTGTCCAAAATTGTTTAAAAAGTTATGGTCACTTGAAATTGGGTAAATGCTATTTAATTATTTTTTAGTAGCAGAGCTTACTTTATTCGGCGGAAGACTGATGATGATGGAAAAGATCAAATACTTGGAAGTCACTATAGACACCAAATTTACATTCAAACATTATCTGGAATAAGTATCAAATAAGGATGCCAGGGCCTTCAGATCCTGGAGACGGATGTTTGGGAAAACATCCCCTGTGTGGTGGCATAAGACGAAAAACGTAGCGAACCGAAGCAAGCTAAGCAAAATACAAAGGCTGACCTGCGTAGGCACAACCGGGTCTATTTCTACAACACCGACAGCCGATTTAGAAGTACTCCTTGATGTCCCTCCCCTACACCTGCAAGTGGAAGCGAAGGCCGTAATGGAGGCATACCGGCTAAAAGTAGATGGATACGGGAGATACTCAGGTCGTGCTGGGGATTATACCAAAATCTTCAGGCTTATAGACAAGAACTTCATCTTACGGGTCCAGTCAGATAAAACAAGAAGTGCATTTGAATTCCAAAAAACGTTTGAGGTAATCATCCTAGAACAGGAAGACTAGAACGAAGATAAGGGTATCACACACGCAAATGGAGAAGTTTGATATATTGACGGATCCAGATCAAACAATGGTACAGGTCAGGGCACATACAAAGCCGGACCAGACGATGCAATCAGCATAAACCTGGCACGGTTTGCCACAGTGTTCCAAACAGAAATTACAGCAATTCTTACGTGTTCCCAAATCATGTTGCAGAGATCCTATGGGAATAGGAGAGTCTGCAAAAAGAATTACACTCAGGTAGCACTAAAAGCGCTGCTATTATACCGATTCTAGTCCGAACTGATCTTGGATTGCTACAGGAACCGAATGGAACTGGAACACACCAGACATTGTTTGATATGGGTACCATGACATACAACGCAATGAAACAGCGGACGAACTTGCCAGAGCTGGCGGCGCAGAACGGTTGATAGGTCCAGAGCCAACCTGCAGGATCTCTTATTGCACTGGCAGAGAGTAGAAGCTGGCCAAGAAGAAACACCGAAAATACTGGAATGAGCATCCAGACATGAGACATTTGAAGTCTTATATCGGGGGACCATCCAAGAAAACGGCAGAAAAACTCCTTTCGCTTGGAAGGAAGAAAACCATGAACAAAACAAGGATCCTCACAGGGCATTGTTGTATGAATAAACACCTATACAACATTTCAGGCCGCGGTGCAAGGAAACTTACAAACCCACCCAGGGGAAAGAAGGTTTAATTATTTGATAAAATTATATGTAACGTTAATTTAAGTACATTTTTGAATATCGTTGGCTACCCGTCTTAGAAAGATGGCATCCTTTGTGAAATTCTCTGTATATACATTTCATATACAGCGAGTGCAACTTCTGTTGGAGGCTCATACAAGGATTCTACAGAAATTGCAATTTTGTCGATGGTCTTTAGAACGATGCATTCCCTCAATTTTCATAATAGCGCCCTTTTTATCGATGAAGCAATTTCAATAAACGCAGTCATGACAAATCACAATATACAGCAATGGTCTAACGGTAATCCACACGCAATACTATCTTCTAGGCATTTCCCAGTAATATTTGGGGCAGTATTATAGATACTTACTTAATGGGAATACTCTTTTTGCTACTTGCACTTGATGGTCAAAAATACAAACAAGTGTTGGAAGAAGAACTAGTAGCATTGCTAAATAAAACCCCACTGCAAACGCGCCGTTTACGGTTCATGTATGATGGGGCTCCTGTACATTTTAGGCTTAATGAAAACACTTAATAATATTCTTTACCAAAACCTAGTAAGAAATGTACAAATTTTCGATATCATACCGTGCATGGTTGTCAACTGATTTACAATACTTCTGTTGTTTTTCAACGTATTAGGCGTGACAAGAGGCTGTAAGCATGTAGTTTTTCCAACGCGGCCAGTTCGAGCACATTATATAAATAACACTGTTTAATAATTATAAATAAGTTATGCATTAAATTTTGGTATTTGTTACACTAGAGTAAAATATGCCTTTAAAGTTTAAACAAGTCATTTGATTACACTTTGCATAGAACAACTACATTTAACAAATGTGTTTACGAAACCTCCTGTGCCCTGTAAAACATTATGCTTCTTGGTAAACCTACACTTTACAACACTCTTGATGATGTGAAATAATCAGTTACAACTGCCTTCCTATCAATTTCCAATCGTTCAATATAGTATCTATTGAACGATTGGAAATTGATTTAGTGTAGTGTCTGTTACCTTATTGTTAGTGGAGTATCTTCTACTAAAGCAATAAGGTTGACTGTAAGGTCCGGGTAAAGTAAGGAATGGAGAGCGACCGATGTTGAGTTTTTCGGGGGGTTTTCTAGGGATGCGCCTTAGAAGGAAAATGTTTCGTTTTGGTGGTTTATGAGAGCTTGAGGCAGTTTCTAAAGCGATTGGCATGCCGTTAAGAAGAATCCAGGAAGCGTATTTCTGTTGGAGTTCGAAAAGACGGTCGCTGCTTGGAGTGGTTTGAGTGTCGATGAGAACTAGGATGCTGGAATATTCTCGGTGAAAGTGGCAAAGCATTTGCCTACCGCATGCTAGGATCTGCTGGAGAAAATTGCTTTTGTTGTATGGTTAAAGGAAGGTTTGGAAATCGCACCTTGGAAGCGGCTTTAGATGGACCGGAGGAGCTTGGAGTGGTTGCAACCTTTCCTTAGGGTTTTACGGATATCGTGGTTAAATTCCTAGGTATCGAACTTAGTTAGAGAGATTTGTTAATTGTGGATAGAAATATGCATAATAAAGGACTCCAATCTGATATTTCTGGGGAAGTTTGCATGTCGTAATAAACTGACTAATGATTTATCCACGTTGAGTTTTATTTTCCAGCTGATGGTCCATGGGCGGATGTTGTTAAGGGCTATTCAGATTTCATGAGATGCAGAAAGGGACATTTTTGAGGGGTCTAGACGGCGATGTCATTCGCAAAAGTCTTGTTTTGGTACTGGTCGAACTGTCTCTTTAGTATTTATATGTGTCTTTGCAGATTCCAGTGGCACATTGGTGGTTGGTTTGAGACTTAGGAAATAATGTTTAATATATACGCAGAATTATTGAATCCAAGCGTTTCGTGATTTTAGAATTTATCGACTTCGTAGATTCCCATAACCGGAGATCAATATGGGTTTAACTACACATATGTAGATACAAATTTTATTGTCCATCGATATTTGGAAGTTTCGAGCCAACAGCCAGTACATTTACTGGAATTTTAAATTTATCTGATGATGTGTGTCTTTATGTGTCTTTTGACACGACAGTAGCTGATGGAAGCGCAACCCAGATATTTAGCTTAAGTTGATTGGTGTTCTATTGATGATAATTTGTGGATTTTGTGGTGTAAGTGACTTGATCGATTTCCTTTGGTTCACTTCTATTGTCCATTTTTTGAGGAGGTCTGAGTAGAACTGAAGCTGTTGTAATGCTATTCTCGAATCCACATTGACCGCTAGAATGGCTGTGTCATCTGTGTATGTGGCGGTCTATTGTTGGTACGCGGTGTAAACAAGGTATAATACAGGACCCAGCACAATTCCTTGAGGTCACTTATTGTTGGCCAGAAAAAGGGGTTCTATATTTAGCTTGGTAATATCTATGAGAGAGGTATGATTTTAATTGTAGATAATATGGAATAGTATATGTACATTCGATATTGTATAACAATCTATCATACTATCCTTTATGGAATACCTGCAATGTATGTGGCAACTGTTCTATAGTCGCTCACTGATGTCCAGTTGATAATCTAGAATTCGAGCTAACAGATCGGTGGCTTCTCCGGGCTTTTTCATTAATGATGTTTCGAATAAGTTCGCCAAAATAGTAGGCTTTATGGGCAATAAGAGGACACCTCATTGACTGATTTTGCAGATTAGGGTATCATGATTATATGAACGAATATCTAGATTAATGGATAATATAACAATCCGAGTATGCTGTTAAAAATTATTGTCAGACGAATAATTGCTTTTCTAGGCAGTTCGTTTAATATTCGCCCTGAGATTAGGTCGTAACCAGACACTTTGTACTGATTAACTTGATTTCTTGATGCAGTTTTCCTGGGAAAATGGCTTTATGGGTAGACACATCTGACAGGGTATGTATCTAGGATTTCCTGAATTTTGTACAACCTCTTATGAGGTCATATTTTGTTTGGTAGCACAAGCGCCAAATAATAACGTAAATGTTTCTAGTTTTGAAAAACAATGTGATGGCCATTTGACGCTGGACTGGACAAACCGATTATTCAAGCATACAGTACAAATCGAGGTTTGCTTTCAATGTGTCGTAAAGCGATATACAGAAAATACAAAGGAATATGTACCGTATATAACGTACACGTTCATGTTTAGCCTCTACAGAGGCCATATTTGTACTAACGAAAAGTTGAGACCCGAAAAAGGGATATAAATAGCGGCACTATGGACTACGTTGATTAACTGCGAACTATCACTATGTGAAATATTCATTTGCAATGTTTTCCACCTGCTGCACATTTCCAACGAAGTATGTATTCAAAAAATAAAGATAAGATGGGTTAGTTTAATATAATTTGATGCAAAATTTATGCACGGTAATTTTAAAGTTCATGCATAAAAGCATCGAAAGGTTGATAGTTTATAGCGAAATATCCAATATCATTACATACTGAACATAAAGTCTAAAATCTCGTAAAATAAAGCAGGCTAAAGCATTTTGTAGATTTACAACTTTAGAAGTTGAGTATATGCATCCTTCAATCGTTTTCCATTCCACTAAAATTGTTTTTAGATTTAATATTAAACAATTTACAGACTAAATTTCGTACATAAACATCCGTAATATAAATAGACTTTACCAAACCGTAGTTTCGAATTTATAGTTCAAAGCTTTAATAACGTAACTTCAAGCGAGGATTGAATTTATAGTTTCCGAGGTAAAGCTTTAGCACCGCGTTACGTGGGAAAATGTAAGGTTGTTCCCGTATTTATTTTAGTATTTTACTAGAACGCAATATTCCTAACATAAACAATCGCGGTTTTGCTTTAATAGTAGCGTGTGGGTAGCTATTCTTAGCTTAATTTTCGTGTTTCTGGTAAACTACATTATAGCAGAATATCAGCACCGCTAATTAATAATTAATGCTCCAATTACGTACCAATTTACAAGTTATGCTTATAGTAGCAAGTTTAAATAGAATTTGAATTTTGTATTTAATGGAAATTAACCCCTGCCTAATTAAGAACTCTTTCATTCTTTAAGCACAAAACAAATTAGTATGGGTGATAAACGTGTCCTACACGGAGCTTCATTATTAATGCACCCCCTTGTTGTTGAAACATTTGAACATGCTCGGGTACGTCTCGCCAATAATTCTGTAATTACATAGTCTGTTTGCGCCATAAACGCCTTGAATATTAAGACCTGGTGAACCGGTTGTATGTCTCGAAAACTAAAGAGAATAAGTTACCACCCTGTAAGTCACCTTAAATAATTTCCAATTTTTTAATGTTTTCGGATGAAAATACAAAATTTATACATGAAAGGCCGTATTAAATTTTTTTATATATAGGAAATAATTTGCGATTGCAAAATTTTTCAGTTTGTAATATTTGGTTGGTTCATTAAACTATTGGTTATAGGTGACTATTTCGCTTTAAAGAAATGAAATGCACTTTTTGAAGACAAGGTTTCCAAAACAAGTTTGGTAGTCTATTTTGGCGATAGTATTTTACCTCAATAATATTATCTCTGGGGAATAAATGGATGGTACGATCTCGAGGGTGTGTATCGATATCGGAAAGGTATATGCTATAAATCTCGAGGAAAGCCTCTGCGAACACTTAGCAGCTCTGCCATCAAATCCTATTCCCACGTACTTATCGTACTCCTTGTCTGTGGTCGTAATAGACTCTAGTTAACGGGAAAGGGTGAACAGCGAGTCTCTGGCGCCTTAAAACCGGAACCTCTCGATTAGGGAAGCATACCCCAACAGAAAAACCTGGTCCTCCAAAAATGGTAATTGGGCTGGGTTAGCAGCTCGCGACCTGGAAACAAGTTAATACCTCTAAAAATATCCAGAAGCAGCCTCGGAGTCCGGATGGAAATACATTACGACGACATTTGGCAATGAGAAGGACAATGAAAATAAGAACATAGAACGTTCGAGGCGTGTCAGACAAAACAGCCGAAGTAATACCAGAAGTTAAGAAGTATGATCTTGATATCATGGTATTAAAAAGAAAGGCCATGGAAATGGAGACATGGATAAATATCTACACTTTTGGTCAGTAGTTGAGAAATCACAAGTAGCACGCTCCGGTGTATCTATTTTAATCAAGAATCGCTTAAGGAAATCAATAAAAGATTATAAATATATATCGGACAGACTAAAAAAATCACAATAAACATGTATGGATACGAAGTCGTGGTAGCAGGATGTTTGCTCCAACAGATTCTTCAGATAGACAACCTAAAGAATACTGTATCGAACTATCAAAAATGTATTAAATGTAATAAATACAAACTAAAACTCACAAATACTTTCTTTGCACATAAAGATATACACCGCTACACATGGGAAAGGCCGTCAATGCAAGTGGTGCTAATTGTGGAACGACCATTTTCTTGTGGCAGCTAAAATATTGTACCCGTTTTCTTTTAATCAGACAGATACAACCAATCCTCGAGGACTCATTAATACAACTGAAGCGTTAATAAAACAATACTTGTTATATTTATTACAGCAAACAAGCATAAGAGATTTATATAAGAAAAGATTGGCAAATAAACTAAACAGTGTTCCATCTTCAAACGACATCGAAGAAGAATATAATAACACTAAGTATCCCATGCATAAAATAGCACACGAATGTTAGGATATAAATAAATAATGCTAAATATATGCTATGAATAACCCCATAACATAATTATATTAAATTTATTAAATATAAATTTTTCTTATTGACAAATTGTAATTGCCTCACGTTGGCTAGCGCCATAAATATATGCTATGTTTTGTTAAAATAAATAAAATTATTAAACAGATTATCAAATTCAAAATTTTCTTAAAAAGTCAAATTTAACATAAGCACACATATACAATTGCGTAAGACATCTCATGGTTCATTTTATATTAATAACGTGGCTTCCCCAACATGATAGCTTACATACAATTAAGGACTAAATTATTTAAATACCTGCATAATTATTTCTCATCCGCAAAGGTTCTGAAATGAAATGTATGTGTACCCTGTCGATTTTAATTCCCATTTCAGTTCAGTCCATCATTTGGTAGATGTTCTGTATTACAGTATATATAATAATAAGTTTGGGCGGCAAAGTGCGTTACTATAGCAACCAGATTTTTCCAGCGCTACGAAAAATGGAGTGAGCTTTCTGAAAGATAATGTCACGTCCGCTGGGAATAGAAGAAGGGTTCAGAAATGCATCCTAACAATACCAAGACCATCACTATTCCACCGGCACTACTACAGAGAGGTTGGTGGTATACTAGTTGCAATTTCCATTTCGTTATTATTATTTTGTGTTGCCGTTGTTATATTTGTTTATCATTAAATCTTTTATTACACGCACGGTGTACATTTATTTAACGCAAGTAACACTAAATAGTATTTCCCTGTCGTACTCCTCTCCTTATAGAGATCATATTAGTGCCTACAAAGGAATTCGCCTTTTTAACACTCGGTAGTTCATCTTTAATTACACATAATTGAAACTGGATTCAATTATAACATATAATGCATTTTTGAAAGCACCCTAAAATTCTTATAAAGATACTTAAACTTGGCATTCGTAAAAAATACCAAATAGACAAATTTAATGAACTACACCAAAAAACTGAAGTTAAGATTCAAAAACAAGATACGATTATGCGAGCAGCATTGTCAAGGTCGAGAAATGTATACATAACATTTTCTGGGCACATCATAGTTATTGTAAATTTGCAAATTGACAAAAACAATTTTTTGAAAGACACTGCAGTGATTAGTAAAGCGGGGATCATTATGCAAAGCGCATATATTTTAATTTTTGCATATCTTTGACTATAGTCAACTATGTGGACGAATTACACCGATAAGAGTTAATTAACGCTAATTAGTGATTGCATATATTGCATATTTGGGCTTAGCTGCATAAACTTGCATATTTTGGCCTTCTGCATTACTCGTTTGTAAATTTTCGTCAAGTGGTCAAAACAAGATTATGAAATTCCGCGTAGTGCACACAGATCACCGACAGTTCATAGCTGGACAGCTAAAGACCTGGAATTCCCGACAGTTTGAAATGTGAAGTACCGACGTAATCCATTTTATTACTTGTTTCTTGTTTATCAATGGAGGGTGGATATTGAATGGGATACATACCTACATTTTGTTTGTAGTTTGCAAAGTATTTTCTCTCATTGAGTAATCCTATAATAGAATCTTCTCTTGTCGTTACGAGCGCTTTTTAAATTGTGTAAACAAAAATATCGCCTAGGGGCCGTTGCTTAAGCTTTTCCGCGTCCTGAACGTTTTAACGTTGTACACCTCACTCGCAATTTAAGACTTGGAAAAACAAATGGCAAATGCAATAAGCGCGGAATGCTTTGTGGGCAAGTATTTCAGAGAAACCACACAACACAGTAAGGTATCTCGCTAGATTTTTTCCCATAAATTAAATTTGCAACTTACCTATATTTGAGCGGAATCCTTATACCCGATTGCTAAGAAAGTTTCAAGGTATAACTTTCTAAATATTTTTTAATACGCTCATAAGGAGAAAAGGGAATTATTCAATTCTACGAAATCGTAAACACATCACAAAATATTTTCGACTGTTCTACAGTTCTCGTTCACTCAATTTCAACAGAAATATGTTAATTACGCGCGTGCCCTTCGGTTAAGAATTCATTATAATAGATATAATATTAGTATTTATCTAATACTGGCATATACTGCCGTCTATGCTCAATATTGGTCAGTGGTAGCTCGTTGGTTTATATAGTGGTAGTGCCAGAGTTGTTGTTTATTGTCCGGGCGGTCTAAATTCGGGGTGGATTGCGGGGGCGGCGCACTTAAAGTTCGAGATTACTGTATTTTCCAAACACGTTAGAAATTCGACAGCACTCAATACATTTTTAAAGAGACGAAAACCACATACAATGTGTTTTAAATTAACTTTTGCAATATCTGTTATCTGTTTTGTCCAGTTAGCAAAGCAGCATTGAAATATTATTGTACGAAAATATGTATTTGAGAAATAAGTATGGAATATATGAGGTTCTAAATATGTAAAAGTTATGCAAGATTTAACAATTTATACTATTTTGGTCTAAACATTACTTACTAAGACAGCTTTGCTTTTCTACTAGATTACACAACAAAATCAATCAATACAAGTAAGTGTTTATTAAATTTCATGATACATAAAATTGGTATTACATTCTTCTGCATTTGCTAATAATCAATCGTTTATTAAAATTACCAATGATAGTAGAAAAAGCTGTCTTAGCTGATAGCATTAGTAACAAACCTTGTCTTTCTTCCATCATTAAGTTTCTTAAAGTCTTAATCCGTTTTAACATCAAGAAAAGTCCCTCGACTCGGCTCGGATGTAGACATAGGTATTATCACTAAATCGGCCTCTAGATAGTCTATATTATTGCAAAATATTATTGTTTTAACGAGAGCCAGATGATTCGTTGCTCTTTTGTTTAAGTTCTTTTTTTCTAAAAAGCGCGGTAAAACATACAAATATTTATAGTTTAAAATGCCAGGAAATATCTCACCTTTTATAAAATTTTATATTTCTTAATATATTTTTTAAAACAACATTTTTTAAAAACTTCTGCTTTTTTTCTATTAGCTTTTTAATAATTTTTAAATATTTTGAAAACTAAAAACGCCAGTCATAGAAAACGTTTAAAGATCATTAAAAGACAAGCTCCAAAATGTAAAAGTATACAGTGTGTTCCATTAACAAAATTCGACATTAGGAGTTGAATTTTATTAAATGTAGTTGTAAATTAGGAACCTTCTGTATAAGATATTTAAATTCTAAACAGTACGACACTTATCTGAAAATGCGTTTGTGTAAACTACATAATAATTTTTTTGAACTTATATGCCTTTCTTTAGATATTATTGCCAGACCAAAATTTCAAAATTTAATTTTAATTTAATTAATTCTTACCGAAACCAAATGTAAATACAGTAGACACTCGATAATGTGAACCCAAAAAAACAACGGTTGTTCACATTATCGATTTATTCACGTTAGCGAAGGTTATATCTAATATGTAATAAACAATTATAATTAACAAACTAAACACATAAATCACTAATACTCATTAAAAATAGCAACAAATAAAAAAAAAACAGTAATAAAAAATAATTTTTTGCCAAAAAAAGTCGGAAATATTTGTTTGTTTTAGGGGATATTATATTTTTTGCAGAATAGCTTTTTCTCTTAGTCTTTTTATAACTATAAGGTCGCTAAAGTCTGGCTGGCTGTAAATTGTTTATCATTATCTCTAATTTGTGAATAAATTAGTTTTGCTTTTTGCTTAATCATTTCGCCACTCACAATAAAATTTTTATTACGTTGATCAAGAAACCACTTATACAATTCTTTTTTCATTATTGGGAACTCAGAACTCTTTAATGTTTGTCTTTTACCTGGTCCGACATATGTATCTCTCACAGCTATAGAAATCATTTCTTTTTTTGTTTTATTTTACAAATTGTAGATTTTGCCACACCATATTTTTTGGCTAAATACGTAACACCTTGCCCATCATTTAATTCTTGAATCACAAGCGATTTCTCATGAAGAGTAAGACACTTTCGTTTTCTAAGCGACATTTTATTGATATGCACCGAAATTACTTAGGGGATTTACACTCAAAGTAACAGCGATAGCGCAACGGCAAAATATTTGCAGATCAATAACATTCGTTTCCATAAGCGAAGGTGTAGTTTGTTCACGGTATACGGTGGCCTAGCATAATTAATATGTTGTTCACATTATACGGGGTTTCCGTTATGCGATGTTCACACTATCGAGTGTCTACTGTATATACATAATATACAAGGTGTTTTATTTAAAATAAAGATGTCCATTGTGCCACTAAGAAAACACCCTGTACAGTCAGCAATAATTTTAAGTTATGCAGAGTAATCAAACAAACAACTTTTGTATTTAAAATTTTCTCCAAGCTGCTATACTAAGGACATTAGAAAACAAAATCGCACTATTATGTCACCGTGTATTGCAATTAAAAAAAACTAGGTTTTTTAAAATTTAGTAAAAGTTAAAGAACCCTGTATATAACAAAACAAACCGCAATTTTGTTACACATATGTGGAATCTCACCTAAAAAACTTTTTTCTGCGAAAACCCGATATCAATATCTTAAGGCTATGTGGTACCCTGTTTAGCGAGCCAGTAAAATCATTGTTTTTTCTTCATAAAATAGATGTTAACAACAAATGCCTACTAATACACGATCAATATTAGTTCTATTTGTTGTTAACAAAAATCTAAAGTTTAATTAACACTAGTTTAGAAAATAGAGTTTTAGCTATGATTTAGAGTAACTTTGGGCATATAGTGACCAGAATGAACAGGCAAACTTACAATACCATAATATCTAGGGTATGACAAAATTATGAAACAAAATTCCAATACTACAGCCTTTATTGATTTAAAATCTCAGATTGAAGAAATATACCGAATAATGTAAATTACGGATCTCATTGTAACCCTATTATGTTCATATTTTGTCATACCCTAGTCATACCTAATCTACTACTTCTCAGTCCTTGTTTTCAAACTTCAATTGGATAAAAAATACGCTTAAACATGGCTAAAAACGAATCGAATATTCTAGCATTAAATTAACAGAGAGGATGTTTTTAGAGAGAGATAGCTTGCATGACCAAATTCATGTTATAGTCCATTCAGGCTCGATCGCCCAGATCCTTTAACAAAAGAATTAACAGTTTACAAGTGTTTACCTGGATTAGCCACTACACACAATGGCAACCGTTATTGTTGGACATTAGAAGAAAATACCAGTATTCAGGTAAAATTCGTAGGGTACACCCAGTGGAAATTCCGGCCTCTGTTCTTCGAACTTCAAATTGTATTATAATGCTGATAAATTTTACCTCGCCCAACATATTACTTATTTTGATTAGTTGATAAATAAAACAACCAAATTAAATAAGATATTGGTTGAGGCTCTAGGAGAACCGTACTTTTCTATTAGTTTATGTATATGTATATCACAAATATCGCATACTAGGTACCTCTACCTATAAATGACCATAAAAATTAGATAAACGAAACTGAAATAAACCGTCAATGAATTGGTGTACAAAACCGCAAGGAAAAATGTCAGTCTACCATTTTTTTTAAACAATATGTGAAGAAAAAGCTATAACGTAGATAGTTTTTATTAATTAATATTGTGAATAGAATAAAAATTTGCAAGATTTAAAACTGAAATGATAGAAAACGTTGCAAAGATCTAACATTCAGAAAACCGGTGTTTGGACAAACTTGTGATATTAGAATAAATTAGATGTGGGAAATATTGCAGAAATGTAAAGTAGGTAAATCAAAATGTGGAAACAATACACATAACAAAAACACAGGCATAAAATCTACCAGAACAAAAACAGAAAATTTTAATAATAAACTGCGTGATTGATGCGTAGTGGCAGTTAAAAAATGTACGGACGATTATTTACTTGCTCACATTTTGTCGAGCTTTCATTTTTTACTTTCCCATACCTTATAGGTATTACTTTCCCATACCTTATAGGTATAGGGTAAGTATTGAAATCATGAAAATTTTCGAAATCGAGATTTTAATGGAAATATCCGTTTTGGGTCTCTAGGAACCCAAAAAAGTGGTTTTTAAAAAATGTCTGTCTGTGGGTGGGTACGTACGTATGTACGTATGTACGTATGTACGTACGTATGTGACGCTCCTACAGCCGAAAGTATTGCTCCGATTTTGATGCGCTTTGGAATGCGGCGGTGTATCGAAAATTCATCGAAAAAACAAGCTTTTCAAAAAAATCCGAAACCGGAAGCGGAAGTTACGCATGTTTTTTTGGTATCACTTTTTTCGTGATTACAATTTTGAAACTTTTATCGCGGATAACGATAGAGGGTCATAAGACAAATCTGCTAGTTTTTTGCCGAACTCGCTAGCTTTAAACTGAAGGGCGCTATGATTTTTTGAAAATTTTGAGTTTAACGCCCAATTACTCGAAAACGGATGAATCGATTCAAATGATTTTTATTTTCTGAATAGTATATAAAGGGTAAAATGAGATTATATAAAAAGTTTTTTGAAAAATTATAAGGGGCCTAAATTACGAATTTTCAAAATTTTGGAGATTTTCAAAAAATTATTTCTCAAAAACTGCTCCAAGGAATTTTTTTAAATTTCATATGTCGATAGACCTCGCAAGGGGCTATCGATATGTTTTTTGAAGAACTCCGTAATTTTCCTGTGGCGCCCTCTACGAAGCTTGGAAGTTTGAAACTTCAAACTCCTTTAATTAATAAACGAAAAAAGATAAGAAGCTGGGGTTTTCACTGAATCGCTCAGTACGTAATGGAGCATATGAATATGCAAAGAAATATTACACTCGTGGATATATGTAAGCGCACCGGCCCCCTCCCCCCTCTTTTTTAGAAAATATATTTTTTTTATTCTAACGGTTGTTATTTGTTTGCGTCAAAGAATCTTTTTCCGCGAAAATAAAAAATCGATTTTTTATGCCCTACAAAATATAATTTCCAGGGACTTAGAAAATTTTACCTCGGTAGCAATAGCGATTGGTACTAGTTAGACCGCGTGACGGCCTAGCGGTACGGACAGCCCGGTTGGTTCAGAACCATTGCCATACTGTCGCGCTACATTCATTTCTTTAACCGGTATTACAACAACAAGTTATAAATTATTTATCAAAATTTTGTATTTAATACTTAATTTGATATATATATAATTATTATTTGTAATAAAGATGATATGAACAGTTTCCAGTATGGGAAAGTCCAGGGAGGCAGTCGCGTCCACTTATTTAAATATAAAGTTATAACTTCAAAGATTAAAATCTATGATTTTTCAGATTTTACAATGAAACCTATTTTACATGTTCTAGGAATGGTCTTCAACAGCTATCTTGTTACTTCTTAGAAATAGAATATATTAGAAAATTGTGGCTCTAATTATGTCATAAATAGCAGTGGCATTTCCTATCGCCATTTGAAGTGAAAATTAAAAAAAGTAATTGTAATTGGCTAAAAAAATTTGTGTCCGAATTTTTAAAAATGTTCAAAAAAGTAAAACAATTTTGAGATGATTATTCTTCTCTTCACTCACGACAGTTTAATTAAATTATACAGCACTAACCTGCAATGAGAAATATATTGTTTACCTGGAAATTTTAATAGAAAAAGGTGCCTGATCATGCGATGTCTGCCCAAAGTACATAGCAAGACAGTTATAATAGTTTAAAATTTAAATAAATGTTTATTGCCTGTAAGACGAACACCAAATATTCTAGTATTTGTTAGAGCTTCTATTTTTAAATGGATATAACAGAATTGGCAACTTTTTACGGAACGTTTGCCTACATTGAGTTGAGGAAGTTTATTGTTGCCATTTTATTAGTACAATAACTATACAGAATAATAAAATTTTAACAGCTTCCGAGATTAAAATAAAAGACATCTGGCATAAATCGCCCTGTCCGAATCCGTAATCCGTATACCTTAGAAATACAATTGGGTGTATTGTAATTTTACGAATTTAATATTTCCTACTAGAAACTTAGAAATAATTATCTTTTCTAGACTCTAGTAATTGGTTGATGCCTGTGTTGAATAAAATATGATTTAAATTTAAAGTTTCAATTTATGATTCTTTTTAGAGTTAATAAAAATTAAGCATATTCTTGCGAAATTATTAAATCCTCGAAAAGGAGAAAACGCTCTAAAATCTCGAAATTTCTCGAACTCGTCTCCGTTTCGAGGATGTAATTCTCGTCTCGAAAATTCTCTAATGAAGGTATTACTAATTACTATTAAGCCAGAATCCTCTTCACAGAAACCACCTCAAAATGCACAGTTTGCAGAGTAGAAAGAGAAACCAATTCGTCACAATTCACAAATAACCGAATCGAACATTGGTTCGATTTCGATATACTGAAACTGAACTATAAAATCGCTTCATAACAAACCGGCTTTAAAAAACGGTGTTAGAAATCAACGAATCAACCTAAAAGAGCAGCTTAAAAAACTTATTTCAACATTTTCAACCCGCTTACAAAATCGGCTTGAGAAAACGAGCTAAAAGTTCTAACACACCAGCATATAAAAACGGTTTAAAAAGTAGCTAAGTAAACCGGTTCAAAAAATCGGCCTAAAATACCGGCGTAAACAACCAGTTTTAAAAACCGGCATAATAAACCGGCCCAAAAAACCGGCCTAAAAAACCGGTTTAAAAAACCGTTATTAAACCGGCCTAAATAACCGACTTAACAAACCGGTCTAAAAAAGCGGATTAAAAAACCGACCTAGTAAACCGGCCCACAAAACCGGCTCAATAAACCGTCCTAAAAATCCGGCTCAAGAACCGGCCTAAAAAACCGGTTTAATAGACCGGTTTAAAAAACCGGCACCGAATCGGACTCAAAAAAACCGGGTAGTCGGTTAACCGGTTATCCGGATATTGGTTTCTTACAAAAAACCGGTTTTCGGTTAACCGGTTTTCGGTTAACCGAATAATCCGGTTTATGCTGCCAGCACTAGACTCTACAGTTCCTTCTTGCTGAGAGACAATGCCTTCCTTGTTTTGTTTTGCGAAATGTTTATAAACTGTTTTGCCTGACGTTGTCCTGGTGTGTTTTCCCAGTACGAGGATTTCATTTGTTCCTCCCATAGGCTGACCTCGTGCTTAATGTGGCTTTTCTGTATTCCACAACAAGGTTCAGGTCCAGTATATGCCGTTGTTGCACCTCTTTTTGCGAGTTCATCGGCTTTTTCATTGCCTGGTATACTCTCGTGCCCTGGAACCCACCATAGAGTTACATGGTTTTTGCTGGCCAGTTGCTTAAGGTTGCCCAGGCATTCCCAGACAAGCTTGGATTCACAGCTATAGGCTTTCAGAGCCTTTATTGCTGCTTGGCTGTCTGCTAGAATATCGATTGTTGCACCTTTATAACCTTTCCTGAGGTTTATTTTATTCTAGTGCAGAGGTTTATGGCATAAACCTCGGCTTGGAAGATGGTAGTTCTGGTTCCAAGGGCTTCATAAATGCGGCAGCCAGGGCCGTATACGCCCGCGCCTGTGCCTCCTTCCCCCCATCTTTGACCCATCCGTGTACCATAGGAGCGATCCTCTTTTAAATGGAGGCGCTTCTGTTGACCATGTTTCTCGGTCCGGAATGTTTACTTTGAAGGGTTGGTCAAAATTGTATGTTATTTGCGTAACGTCTTATGCGGCATTCGCCGTTCGCTCTAAATGGGCGAGATTTAGAATTTCTAAATGGCCTGTTAGGTCCCCTGATTTAAAATGGTTTATCCTTCCTAGCGTTAGCGCATGTAGCATCGCCTCCTTTTGCACCTGTAAGTGCAGGGGCGTTATCCCTAACATGGCTTCCATTGCTGCAGTTGGACAGGTGCTCATGGCTCCTGTGATACTCCGACAGGCGAGACGTTGTATCTTCTCTAGTTGTGACTGAGTAGTAACTTGTGTTGTTTTTGGCCACCATACAAGCGATGCATAGGTGATCATGGGTCTTATAATTGTCACGTATGGCCAGCAGATCAGCTGTGGCTTTAGACCCCAGTATCTTCCAAGAAGCCTGCGGCATGTTTGAGATGCTACCACTGCCTTCTTTTGGAGTTTTCTAATGTGTGAGTTCCACGTTAACCTTTGGTCCAGTGTCACTCCAAGGTATTTGACTTCATTACTGAAGTCAATGGTCGTTCCTTCTAGCGTGGGGGCTTTTAGATTTAGCTTCCTTCGCTTAGTAAAGGGGATAATGACCGTTTTCATTGGATTTATGCTTAGGCTTTGACTTCGACACCATCTGTTAATAGTATCGAGAGCCATCTGCATACGTTGTGAAACAGTTGTGTCAAATTTTCCACGTACTATGATTACTAGGTCATCCGCATACCCTTGTAAGTCGTGTCGTGATAACACGTTGAGCAGGTCATCAACCACCACGGACCACAAAAGAGGTGACAATACCCCTCCTTGGGGGCAGCCTTTAGCTGCCGTTATGGTAATTTCTTCTCCTGCTAATTTGGCTGCGATCTCTCGACTTTCCAGCATGGTTTTAATCCATTTGGTAGTTGTAGGATCGAAGCCTTTCTTTTTGGCAGCTCTCTCTATGGCTTCAAAGGAGGTGTTATCAAAGGCACCCTCAATGTCTATGAAGGCACATAGAGCTATTTCTTTCGCCGCGTACATCTTTTCAAGTCTTTTAACGAGACTGCTTAGAGCCGTTATGGTGGATTTTGCCTTTTGATAGGCTTATCGGTCTAAATGACTTGGGCTGGGTGTTTGATCGCCCTCCTCCCTTAGTTATAAAGACCACATTAACCTTTCTCCAAATTTTGGGTATATGGCTAAGGCAAAAACTGGCCTTATATATTTTGCAGATATGTGGTAGCAGGTCTTCTATACTTTCTGTAGTAAGGCTGGAAAAATGCCATCTCCGCCCGGTGATATGTAGCACTCTTTTTTACAGTTGGTTGTATTTTTTTCCTCTCTGTGTCATATATTAAAATTTCAATTTACAAAATATACTCGTATATAACGCTCTACAAAGCTGTAATTACACGCACAAATATAAGATATCCACAGCCCCCCGTGGAGCATTACAGTCGTTTATGGGCTATAGTAGTTAAATATTATTACTTACTTCATTGTAGTTTTCTTTTTCTACTCAGTTCATTATTTTTGGTCTAAGAATTGTTTATTTCTTTTCTAATTCGTGAATTTTTTTGTTATTAATGTTATTGGTATAAAGATACAATTCTTAACGCAGCCAAAGCAGTTGATTATGCTGTACAGAGTTACAGAAGTATAACTAATTTAAAAATATTACTTTGAGAAGGTGTAAACCAAAGAACATTACTAAGTTTTAAACGAAAAACGTAATGGGAAAAATCATTTTAACAACACTTTATATTCAATCTTTAACAATTAACACAGACCATTCATATACATTTTTATGAGGGCTTGAATACAGAAACATATTTCTTACAATATTATACGAGTGAAAAACAATGCATAATAAATACATGTAAGGAACCAATCAAATAATCTTATGATTTACAATTTAGGCAGATGTAGCGCTTGAATCGTTGAATGTAATTTATATTTAGCTTGTCAGAAGCTTAGTTTTTCGGTGGCTCCTGAATAATGGGCTACTTCACATCTTTGAAAGATGTCAGTGGTCGAAAGCCCGATAATATCAATTCAGATTATTACCTATGTGTAGGTAGTCCATAAAATCTAAGCTTATCGATAATAAAATTTATCTATATTATTATCGTAATGACCAACGCCTATTTTGTTTCAATCTGTTTTATATCGAGCTGCCTTTTAATGCATACTTAAGATAATTATATTATTTATAGCCGGCCTGCGTACAATTAATAAACATTCTTGAGGAACATAACCGTCGTTACTAATACGAAAATAAAATGAATAAACCGACGAAATTTACGTAATGAGACAACTTTATTAAAATAATTGAAATGATTTGTGGTATTTTGAGTATTAAGCATGCGGGCATTTATTAAGCTCGAGACAACTCGAGACACCAATAAATCCCCTAATAGTGTCGATATTTCAGCTCCGTACATTCGTGTACACTAATGACGCCGTTACGAAACAGCACCTCTACGGACCATGTTTCCTGATCAAGGTGCTCATTTCCTTTCTTGTCGCTATCGATAACGCCTTTACGACGATCCGAGTGCGGTTATATTTTCAGAATATAACATATGTGACAATTCGAAAACCAAACCGTTCTCAAGAAAGATTAATTGTAACAAAACGAGAGTGTAGGTTGGCAGATTTGGCAAACTTTCGTTGGCTTGTTAAATGCATGTTGTTAAAATTTAATAGTTAATAATTCTTAGGATTTCGTAGCATATTATTTTCCCAGGTTCATGTTATAGTAATTTCAATGAACTATATTAGGCAGACAGTACACTGCGTTAACTAAAAATATTGCGTTGGAAAATTGAAGATGCGAAATTTGAAATGCCACAGGAAACTATTCACTCCTACATCATGGGTTGGCAAGAACACTTTTTTACATAACGACGGGCGTAGTGGTCAAATATGATTTTAGCCGATAGAAAGCAGCGTTCAATATTGCATCGGATCGTATTGAACATCTCATGAAATAATAAATAGTAAATGCAGTCAAGGGCGTATCGGGGGGGGGGGGGGGGGCATGCCACCCTTCCAAGCTAGAAAAATTTAAAATAAAACAAAAAATATAAACAACAAATTTCTGAAAAACTGATTAATAGGTTGCTTGTTGGTATGTCAACATTTTGAAAGTCACAAGAACCACAACCTGTACGTGTAATATAGGTACACGTACACGTACAGGTTGTAGTTCGTATGATGTCTCACAGATGGAAGTCTAGTTAGCTCGTGGCAACAAGGTGCTTTCTAAAATAATCTCGCGTCATTACATAACGCATCAACAACGAGAATATTCCAGAAGCTATTTGCCTCGTACATACGGAGCGCGCACATTTCGGTTCGGTCAGTGCAGTTAAGGTACATTCACACAAGGCTCACAAGCGTATGCAGTTTTTATCTGCAGCAGCGATGAGGGCAAGCAAGTACAACCACCCTCTGCTTCAGACAGTGCGACTGCGAGGCCTTCTTCTATGGTTCAAACCACGGTGCCAGACCGTGATAGCAAAACTGAAGGCGATGGTTGCCATGAAGATGATATTGAAAATATCGTCGGCCTTGCGACATTTCACCAGTCTTCGTAAAAATTAATGGAAAAAACAAAAAAGTACTGTCCTCAGTTGTTTCCTGTGTCAGTTTTCCGACACACATGATTTACCTCTCAGGGCAAAAATCTGGATGAAGCCGTACTTATAGGCATATGCCGTTAACGCATCGAAGCAGGTGATTCATAATTAAAACACCATTTTGAGCATGGATCGAAAAACGCGTCATACTGATCATCTATCCTACAAAATGAAATAATTGGTCTAATGTGGCACTACAACCAGGGAACAAATCGTCAGATGGATTAAGGAAGCTTACGTTTACAGCATTTTGTCTGACGAAACCGCCGATATTTCGGGCAAATAACAACTGTCTATTGAATTACGTTTCTTCGATGAAACGGCCAACCCAATCGAAGAAGAATTTTTAGGTGTTATAGAATTTGAAAGGTTCGATGACAAAGGTATTGCCAAAGCCATTGAAAATTTTGTGACAAATTTCAACCTAGACCCTGATAAGTGTGTGGGGTTGGGTTTCGACGGATGTTCCACCATTTATGGGAAAGAAGGGGATGTGAAGGCGATCTTAAGGCAAAAATACAATAAAGCCTAGTAGTTTCATTGCTCCTCGCACAATCAAACCTTGTCTTGAACGACTTAAACGTTATCCCAGAAATTCGAAACTGTGTTGGAACTATCAAGGAGAGAATCAGAATGAGAATTTTTTCGCGAGTCCGTTTACGACGCAAGCTTATTGCGAACAATCCTAATTGTGTGAGACTAGAATCTAGATGGTCAGAGAAGTACAACAGCATCCGTGTTTTTAAGGATCATTTCGTCGATATTGTTGAAGCATTAGAGACATTAGCTGAAGAGGGTAATGCAGCAACAAGAAAAAATGCATATCAAACGCATGCAGCGGCGTGCAGATTTTCATTCGTTGTGTCAGTAGCATTAATTGCAAAGTATTCCTATATACTGGAATCCGTAGCAAATACACTTCAATTGAAGGCACTTTACATAGTTAGAGCTAATTCAAACTATTCTCATCACGCTAAGAGAGCATCGGGAGGATGTGGAGAACGTCACAGCTGACGTATTGAAAGAAGCAGGCGACAATGCAAAGCACTATTGGTGAAAATAGGTTAAGGCCCGGTCTTTCCAGCTCCTATTAAAATGCCTATTAGTTGATCGGCGATTAAATTTAGTAGGAACATTTAGTAGCCGAATTTCTCAAGCGCGTCTTTCCATCCCTTCTTAATAGCAGGTTAACTATTCAGCTATTAAGGTTCAGAGTAATACTTTCTCTTATGTTGGTAACAACGGTAACTATAAAGCAACTAAAGGACAACTTCATCTCACTTCGTTAGAGCAAACAAGCTTCATGCCCAAAATGTAATAAAGACAAGGATGCAGTATATGGCACCAAATAATACCGCGAAATATAAAATTTAAAAATGTACGTGCTTCTAACAGCAGAATGCGTTCATCTGCATGTCAGATGGGATCATAAAATTATTGCAAGTCCTGCATTTTTGCCTGCATTATTGGGTATACCTCGTGGTTGTCGAGTGTCTTTCGAAATTATATTTTAAATTTTTCCTGTATTAACGAATATGAATAAAGTGAAAAGGGAAAGGGCTGTAAATTTCACCGAATTAGAGGTGAGATTTTTAATAGATATTGCTTTGCGATATTCATTTATTATCGAAAATAAAAAAACTGATGCTGTCTGATATGCGAAACCGCCTCACAAATTCAGCTTCATTCCATCTTTCTAAATTATTTAGCCTTGGACGTACCGTGTATGGGTGACGTTTAGGATTTATAAACTCGACAATTTCCGCGAGATCCTTGTCTAAAATATCGTCAAAATCCTCGAAAACATCCATTCTTCGCGGATACGTAATTTTTAGGTTATGTAAATAATCACGCGTCAAATAATACACCTCAGCTGGGCATTGATGCGCACGCGTGCACTAGTTAATAGCAGCTTTTAGACTTTAATAGGAGGTTCATCTACCTAATAAGTTAACTGGCTATTAACGCTCACTAGTAGCTAAATAAGTACTATTGGTAAGTGGAAAGACGCTTTCAACAGTTAGTAGCTGAATAAAAGTTATTAGGATGTTTATTAGGAGGTGGAAAGACCGGGCCTAAATGGTTTAGCCATGCTAAGCATTCATCATCAATGGGTTTCGCAAGCAAGGAACAATTAGTGGAAGCTTTGCAACGAATATTCGCAAACTTCTGTGCAAAAATTAATTTTATTAATAAATAGTGATGTTCTTTTGTAACTGTATATTAGAAGCTGCAACCCCTTCCGTTTTGACCTGGATACGCTCTTGAATACAGTACGATCTCTAAATCTTTGATAAGGGTTGCAAAAATCACATGAATCTAGATTGAAACCATATAGTTTACAACATTTACTACAATTATTTATTGTTATCAAACTACCATTGAATTGCAGCAGTCCTTTTTGGTGTAGAATGCTTCTCAATTTGTAAATTACATCCGCAGGGTTTACCATATTTCTACAGTAGGTATGTCCCACTTGTAGTTTGAACCAAAATTTTCTCAAAAATAGAACACTTTATTGTCTATTTATGGCTAACCATTGTCCTCTTCAAATGCGATACCAAAATAAACGGAAAAAAATCAGAAAATCATATTAGGCATTTTTTTAATAAATCGTAAGCAACAACTTGACCCCTTATGTTTTCTTTCAAACTACAATCCTAAAAGGCTTTGAATTTGAAGGGGACAATGGTTAGCCATAAATAGACCATAGTTGGTACTATTTTGTAGACAAAATTTTATCAAATCGGATAAAAAGTAATAAAGGTATAAGGGTGTAACACTTTTAAGTGGGACAGACTGTATTAAAATTCAGAAAGTCTTTTGCGCCCGGTAGAAGTACATGATAATTTGTTTAACAAACCTTGATGGATTCTATACAAGGTTTTTGTTCAAAATGTTTAATACATAAAAACTAATTATATATACATTGTAATTTTGCTTCATTTCTAAAAAAATATAAAAGCTGTAACACGATGGATGTCAGAGAATCCACATTACACGTGCCATACCTTATTTTACATTGAAATATGTTTCTAATACATACTAAAAATATAAATGTATAAACAATTATAATCTAAAATGAAGCTTACCTAACACGGTTTAGTATGGATACAATCCATTTTTGGACTAACCTTTTACAATACCACCTTCTGAATTTTAGCCAATTTCTGGAATTCCTTGAATTCATATTCTTCGCGTGGTTCCTTAAAACATGTTTTTTTGTGGAGGAAACGTAAATGTATAGTGTCCATTTTTATGCATCTGGCGTCGTTTTGCGGATTTCTTTATTTATCTTTGTTCTTCTGTAGTTATTTTTTAGATGCGGTAGAAAAACTAAGGTGTAGAGATAGCTAGACCCCAGTCTGTACAGCTTTATTTTTGTTTGTGAAACAATTCAAACGTCTACGTCCGAAAAATTTGAAGAAACTTAAAGGACAGATTTTAAGAAACTTGTAGAGAATATTTTAAAAAACTTATTGGAAGACCCTAATATCCGCGTATACTAATTTGTGCATTATAATAGAAATAGAGTGTGTAAAAAATATTGGTAATAGTTGAATTGTACTTTAGTAAATATTAAATAATTATATTTAATGCCATAAACGGCATAGCACATGTAGCGACACATTTAGATTTCATTCTTGTATTGGATTATACTGTATGATTTCTACGTAGTGATAAATTCAGGTTGCCAGAATAAATAAACCTTCGGCCTCTGGGAAAATGTCAATAAGCCTCCATTTTCCATATTAATAAATTAATAATATATCATTGACAGCCTTTTTGTCCCACTGCTGGGCACAGGTTTCTAGAAACACGGGAAACCTACAGTTTAAGGTCGAATGCGAACGACAGATATTTTATAGAAGGTTTTTAGCATTATGATCCCACGGATTGCAAGCCGGATTGGGAAATTGTGTGTGGTGGGTTGCAGCACAAGATTTTCATAAATCATATTGACCTAAATTTGTATTTGCAAAGAACGTGGCGGCGTATATTTTGTTCCCAATCTCGATATTTCAGCTTTAAATTGGAACCTGCAGAATCTAAATCGAAATGCAGCTTGTTCTGATCTGAAGATGATTTAAAATTCAACATTTGACTTTAATTTAATATTTACAATAGGAGTTATTTTTTTGACATAAACTTTTCTTTTTAATTGGAAAACAAGAGTGAACTTAATTTTGAACTGAAATATATAAACCCCCTAAACCCCTATGCAGGGTATCGTAAAAAATAAGTACCCAAAACTATACACAGGTGTAGAAAATGAAAAAGAAAATAGGTTTTTCTTACTAAACTTGGTCTAGAAAGAAAGCTTCGTTAAGAAGTTACAGCCCCCTAAATGGGGTACTATGAGGAAAGGTTTTTCGACACGAGACAACAGCAATTTGTCATTGCAAAACGTCAGACTGACGATCAAAAAACAATCCCTAATCCCATGGCTCACTAAAAAGTAAAATATCTGGATAACGATAACTACTATCAAGAAGAAGCAACAGAACTTATGTTTTGTATTTTCGCATTACAATCAGAATTGCAAGCTCAACATTCAAAATCCCGTTCGTTAAAAAAATAGGGGGTAAAGTTACCCCCAACCCGCCAAAACTACCACAAAGAAAAGAAATTTTGGATCCTCAGTTGTGCTAAAAGGTGTCGGTATACTTATTACTCTGGTGCATTTTGGAAATATTTAGTAAAAAAAACCTTCCTTGGGCTACCACCTTTAGGGGGCTGTAATTTCTCAACGAAACTCTTAAGACCCTAAATTTATTAAGAAAACCCTCATTACTTGTTAATTTTATAATCAGTATAGTTCTGGGTACTTAATGTTAGGACACCCTGTATATAAACTTTGAATTTCAAGTATTGTCACATGTTGCATGTTTGACTTACAAAGGTTTTCCGTTAATTTCCTTTATATTTGTTTGCTTAAACTTGTACGTATAAATAAGATATACGTTCTCACACTTTATTTTAAAAATGTATGATAGTTATGCTTTGCTGCGCTGTGCAGTATTTTTCTCGGTATCTACGATATTATTGTGCGGACAATAAAATGTTTTAGATTTTTCAGCCTTGTAGGACATTTATTTAACTGTATTATGTGTTGTATAAACATTTTAAGAATGTTATAAATTTTAATTGTTTTAGTGTTTTTGATATGGGTATAATAGCCGCCGAGAAGAACCTCTTATGTAACATATAATACATAATTATTTTCGGACATATTTTCAGCTGAAAAATGTCTGACCTCTGTTTTATGTGACAAGAGTTTTTTTTAACTGATCATCCAAAGTTTCTTTAACCAGTGATTAAAACCACCCCCAAAAAGCTGCTAATCTTGGCTCCAACCCAGTATTTATAAATTTTTAATTTGTAAGGGGTAAGCTCTTAAATAGCAACGAAAATCAAATTTCGTTACCGACTATGCCTGTTGACAGCTTTGAAACTCACAAAATAAATATACTTCACCTCATACTCCTGTATTTGTCCTACCTTGAAAAATGAATTTTAATGAAGCCTGCGCTCCCAAAGAGCAATGAAAAGCAATTTCCTCGGGTAACCAAACTATTCCTGAAAATGGCAGTTCCGAAACGCCTCGGAAAATTAATCCGCCGCACTTCATATTCAATATTTACGTTATATTGAAAAATAAATTTTAATGAGGGTGTGCACTGTTTCAAAGGGAAATAAAAAAGCAATTTCTTATTTTATCGAATAACTTTCGTAAAAATACCATCTAACAAGCAGGGTCAATGCTTTTAAGTTTCCTGTTTTTGCATCTAAGTGGAACGGGAAAGTTTATTTTTCATATCGGCCGGAACGTAGATCGGCTCGAAATTCCCTATTACACACAAATTGCTAGTCGATTTTGCAGCTCATTAATGTTCGCAACCCCCTGGTGGAAGTTTGATTAGATTTTAGTTTTCTAATTAAACTTGCGTGTTTCTATATGGATTTGAGGGACGCAGATTTAACACCGAATCGTTAATCCGTTATAGTTTAGCTTTAGTGCAACTAGTTCTAAACTTTCAGGTTCCAGACCGGTCTTAGCCTTCATTAATTGATTTTTTCGTGATCGTGTTTTAGATGGAAGATTTAATTGATAAAAATAAAACACGAAATGCTAAACTTCATTTGCAATAATGCCAGATCATGCCGGGGCATTAACAACGGTGTGTTAACTTGAAGTCCATAGGAGAATTGAGAATGATGAACGATGATGGTTGAAGCTGCTCTATGTGAATAAAGCTTAATATGTTTGTATGATTGATACCGCACATGTATCTTATATCACTGCTGCCGTTAAGGTCAACAATTTTAAAACCGAATACCTGAAGAACAATATACGAGCGTATTTAATGTAATTTTAAGTGCTTGTACTTTGCAGGAAACAATCATGTATTTCAATGGAAGCCATATGGATGTGTTTCAATAAGATGTTAAGAAATATGAATGCATTGATTGTTATACAAGTGGTTATTTGCTTTTTATTCGGTTTTGTTAATAATATGTTCCTTCGTAATCAGAATTGAAGAATGAAAAATCAAGTGTATGCTTGAAACTGCATTTTATTTGTTTAAAACATGTTTTTTATTGTACAAAACCCTTCATTTTAAACTCTTTTTTTTATATTTCCAACTTTTAATTGTAAAATCAAAATCGTTATATTGTATTCATAATTTTTATGTAAAAGTTGATACTATACAGAGCGCGTCAACAGTATGAAACATACCAAATAAAACTGAAACAAACAGATAAATTTAAATAAAAATGCACATTTGTATGTCAAAATCACTTTCCGACATTGATTTGTTCTTAAGTGATGACATCATCAGAACTTGTTTTAAATAGCAACTCCTATTTTTCCGCCATTTGGACAGATTCTTCAATCGTCTAAATACAATATACAAATGTTGATACCTTCACAATAAAATTTATGAGAAATAAATAATGGAAACACGTTTATTAAAATAATCGATGGGTTGTAAGGTCAGGAGACCTAGCCAGCCACTCTATCGATCCTCGTCTATCGCTTTGTACAACAATAGTTTGTTTTCAATAGATATCGGAGACCTCCCACCGATCCACCAATCAACTCTCTCTGTTTTAGTTCCATTTGCTTTCTTTTTTGACATTAATACTGCCGCAGTTTGTGGTATTTTTATGTTGTTCAGGTATATGTGTGGACACGTATCTTTTCTTACGGTAAATGTTATGTGAGCAAATTTGGTCTCGTTTACTTTTACATTCCACTTTTTAAGCCAGTGTTCTAGAATATGTAGATAATCTTATATTAGAGTGTATGCTCGGAAGACTTCATTGTGGCTAGCCAGTATTACAGTATCATCAGCAAATGTGCCCACTGTGATGTTTAGTGAAACTGGAAGATCTGAGATAAAGTAAAAGGCCCAGTTTTAAATAAATAAGTTGAAATTTTTAAGCTAAATCCGACAAATACCTATGTTATTATGTGTTTATGTGTTTTATTGCAATTTCATTCGTTTAAATTAATATAAATTGAAAGAAACGTAGCCCAATAGTCACACTCGCGGGTAGCGATGCAAGATGTTCCGGGTTCGAGTCATAATATCTAGGTGGTTTTTTCAAAGGAAATTTCGGTCTCTATGTTGACTCAGCCTTAAATGAGTATCTAGAGGTAACATTTTTGGGGTAATGATTGGCGGCTAAAGCGTAGTGCTGGCCACGTATAAAAGGAGAATATTATTAAATGAAATTATTAAACTTAATATCATCAATAAGTCGACAGCCGATGTAGATGATGGTTGATTGCCGTCACGATAATGTGAACAATTTTGGAGTAATTGTCACCTTGATGGAAGAAGGGTATAGCCAACGTGAGGTTGCACGGAAGCTTGTTGTTCATCATACGACTATTGGTCGATGTCTTCAGCGGTTTAGGGCAACAGGTTCACATGCTAGGAGACCAGGGCAAGGCCGACCAAGGTCCACAAGCCAAATCGACGATCGTTTTATACGCCAACAAACATTAAGAAATCGGTTCCTCACCGGAAACGATATAAAAAATCGACTTCAAGATGTTCGAAATGTCGCGATTTCTTCCAAAACAGTAAGAAGAAGACTCCAGGAATCTCGATTGAGTGCAGGACACCCCGCAACAGGCCCTCTCTTAACCATAGCCATCGAGCCCAGATCGTGCACGAATATCTGAACGAGGTTGGCATTCAACGTTTAGAGTGGCCGGCGCGTAGTCCTGACTTGAATGTGCTAGAACATGTTTGGGATCACCTTATACGACGTTATTCGACGTTTGAGGGAAGTTATTTGAGCTAGAGGCGGCAATACACAATACTGAAACTGAAACTCTTGTTTATTTTCAATTTTTTTCATTCCTAAGTTTTCACTGAATATTTCAATAAAATATGGATTATTTTTTTGGTACTTTGTTTCATAACAGAATTTTTTTTCATTCCTAAGATTTCACTGAATATTTCAATAAAATATGGATTATTTTTTTGGTACTTTGTTTCATAACAAACGTTTTCGAAATTATTGAAAAACTATTCTTTGTATTCTTATTTCAATAAAATAAATTAATTTTGATAAGTGTTCTAAGATTGAAAGAATTAATTCAAAATTTATTAAGTGGTGCGCTAATTTTGTCCATCAGTGTACTATTTAAGAAATAAGATCAGAATATTCGTTTAAA
The DNA here is from genome assembly GCA_014611495.1 of Limonius californicus. NCBI lineage: Eukaryota > Metazoa > Arthropoda > Insecta > Coleoptera > Elateridae > Limonius > Limonius californicus. The sequence goes on from JABXWE010102186.1 coordinate 47,997, forward strand.
CATTCCTTTGGCAGTTGTTCGAAGGTACATTAAAGCAGGTTCACGTTTCCTTCTGCGTTTGATCTACACTTTCTTATTTCCGTCATAAGACTCTGTATAATTCATATTTTTTAATATTTCTTGTATAACAGTAATCGAATATATCTTTCCTGAGCCATAATTATTGCATTTTTACTTTCCCATACCTTATAGGTATAGGGTAAGTATTGAATTCATGAAAATTTTCGAAATCGAGATTTTAACGGAAATGTCCGTTTTGGGTCTCTAGGAACCCAAAAAAGTGGTTTTTAAAAAATGTCTGTCTGTGGGTGGGTATGTACGTACGTACGTATGTATATACGTACGTATGTATGTATGTGACGCTCCTACAGCCGAAAGTATTGCTCCGATTTTGATGCGCTTTGGAATGCGGGGGTGTATCGAAAATTCATCGAAAAAATAAGCTTTTCAAAAAAATCCGAAACCGGAAGCGGAAGTTACGCATGTTTTTTGGTATCACTTTTTTCGTGATTACAATTTTGAAACTTTTATCGCGGATAATGATAGAGGGTCATAAGACAAATCTGTTAGTTTTTGCGGAACTCGCTAGCTTTAAACTGAAGGGCGCTATGATTTTTTGAAATTTTTGAGTTTAACGCCCAATTACTCGAAAACGGATCAATCGATTCAAATGATTTTTATTTTCTGAATAGTATATGAAGGGTAAAATGAGGTGATATAAAAAGTTTTTTGAAAAATTATAAGGGGCCTAAATTACGAATTTTCAAAATTTTGGAAATTTTCAAAAAATTATTTCTCAAAAACTGCTCAAGGAATTTTTTTAAACTTCATATGTCGACAGACCTCGCAAGGGGCTATCGATATGTTTTTTGAAGAACTCCGTAATTTTCCTGTGGCGCCCTCTACGAAGCTTGGAAGTTTGAAACTTCAAACTCCTTTAATTAATAAACGAAAAAAGATAGGAAGCTGGGGTTTCACTGAATCGCTCAGTACGTAATGGAGCATATGAATATGCAAAGAAATATTACACTCGTGGATATATGTAAGCGCACCGGCCCCCTCCCCCTCTTTTTTAGAAAAATATTTTTTTTATTCTAACGGTTGTTATTTGTTTGCGCCAAAGAATCTTTTTCCGCGAAAATAAAAAAATCGATTTTTTATGCCCTACAAAATATAATTTCCAGGGACTTAGAAAATTTTACCTCGGTAGCAATAGCGATCGGTACTAGTTAGACCGCGCGACGGCCTAGCGGTACGGACAGCCCTGCGCACTTTGGTTCAGAACCATTGCCATACTGTCGCGCTACATTCATTTTGTTAACCGGTATTACAACAACAAGTTATAAATTATTTATCAAAATTTTGTATTTAATACTTAATTTGATATTTAAAAAATAAAAGTAGCATCTGTAAACATAATCCTTCTTTTGCGTACTTGTTTCGAATGCGCTTTTCAACTTGGGGAGCAGGAAATTAAACAATTCCACAAATGCATGTATTTTTCCTATGGAAAGTATTCAAAGTCAGCGCCCTGTATATGCTAAGCTTTAAAAATGTCGACATGTGAGGTATTGTTCGCCGTAAAAGAAAACTAAACCTCGTTGAATTTTTATATATAAACTTAAATAGCGAGTTCTGTTTGAAATATCCGTTTTGGGTCTCTAGGAATCCAAAAAAGTGGTTTTTAAAAAATGTCTGTCTGTTATAAAATCACAGCAAACTCAATTTGCAGTCACAATATCACGTATATAGTAGAGAATGAAGTATGCCTGGTTGCATATTAAAAGGAAATTAAGGGGCACCGCAGATATTTGGCGGGACTTCTTAAAAGCCTTGTAAGTCTATTCGTTACGAGGCAAGGTTTTAGGATAGCGCTTGAACAACCGTTTTCAGGAAAATAACTCTACTGTTGAATAAAGATGATATGAACAGTTTCCAGT
>JABXWE010102187.1:0-46683 GCA_014611495.1 Limonius californicus
TTCATATATATATATATATATATTTTTTTTTTTGTATTGATAAATGAAAATAACTTTTCTGGATCATTATATATATTGTGAACTGTATATTTCACTTGTGTTTTATTCTGTCTTGAACAATAAGTTTAAAAATTGCCAAACAAGGTAAGTTCGCATCCAGGAAGATTCCTGTTTATCCAAAGTTACCTTCGAGGAGAAAAGGGTTTTTTTTTAAACAGGTGGCGCCTAGGCTTACATCGAACCATCCCTTCTTCGACTGTAGTTAGTCGAACCCTTGCCCTCGATACCTGGACCTTGTTTAGGATTTCGTTATCTGATAATTTGTGTGAGGAATTATTTTTGTTGTCGCCGTCATACAACTAGGCGTCACACTATTTTACCAACAATTTTACTTTATCGTTTAATTAAATAGGTATTTAACATGTATTTTACGTTCAAATATACTTACTAATAACATTTGGGTTAAGTATTAATCTTCATTCTGTTAATAGAACATGTGTAATCATTTAATGATGTGCATTAATTTCCTACAAATTATGCTACATTAGAATGCAGTACCCGTGCATTACTATGCAGTATATCTGTACATTACTATGCAGTATCTGTACATTACTATACAGTATGTGCATTAAGAGGCAGTATCTGGACATTACTGTACAGTATCTGCACATTACAGTACTGATACAAAATCTTGTTAGGTGAGACACCACTGGTTTTTTACTATTTTTAATAATGTATTCTTTACAGTTTTTATTATTTATTTTATGGACAGTAGTAGGAAATAAATGGAAGAGTTTACGGGATAAATTTAGGACTACGTTGGCGTCCATTCCTAAATCGAAATCTGGAGATCCCTAAATAAATGATTATGCAGGAGAATGGTATTTTGTTTTTAAAAGATCAATTTACTCCAAGGAAATCGAAGGGCAATTTCCCCAAAAATGATGATAAAGATATTTTGGATGAGTCATCCCAATTGTTACAAGGTGAAAGTGACAAAGATGACGCATGTGAACAGGCAGTAGAAGACATCATCCAATCTCCACTAGAGCACCTTGAACATTTGGACTCAGCACCGTCTAGCGTTACGCCATCATTGAATTATCTATTATAATTTTTTTTAATAAAATATGACTACATTTACTTACATGATTGTAATCATTAGCCGCTCTTCGGATAAAATTGGTCTACTATGACAATTTCTCCATCTATTTGCAATCCCATCAGAGATGTGCGAAAGTACGTACTCAAAGGTATCTATTCTCATTCTCATATATTCCATAAATGTTGCAGGGTGTTGTCTTAATTGTTTGTAAAGATGATGAAATTCTCCAAACATGTACTTTGGGTATTTATAGGATGTGCAGAGAATTTGCGCTTTTTATTTGCAGTTGCAACAATATAATACTTTAGAGCATTTAAAGTTAAAAGTATTTCTTCTTCCGAATCACTCATTTTTAAAGAAATATTTTTAATTAATTGGTTTGATTTAAGATAATAAATGAAAACCTTCAAAGCAGAGATCGTCGCTATTGTCGAAGCTCCACTATAAACTGCATATCATAGAAATTAATTTTGCGCTGCTCTTGTCGCTGCTCTCATCATTTATCGCAGCTCCAACATAAACGTACCCTTATATTGCTACCAAAAATTTATTAGCGAGTTTTGTGAATTTGGCCCCACTGTGCGCTGCCTGCAAACCCGAAGCGACGCTCAAGTGCTTAAACTGCGGAGGGAACCATGTCGCCTCTCCGGAAGCAGTCGCTCCCCCCCCCCCCCCCCGAAGATCGCCGACGCCCCGGCCCCCGAAGAAAATTTCACGGCCAATATTCCAGCCGTCTTAATTCCTATTATGGACGGGACACGCTTGTCATACACTCCTCCGATCCGACTACGATCATACAGTCAGACGGGTGTCTGAGAGGGAAATGGTAGTGGACTCCGACAGTTGACACCTATCCGGCACGTGCCCAGTCCCACTCCCACCCGTCTCGGTTCATGCATCCGATCAAGGTCCGATCGTGCAGACTATTCGTTTTCCGGCTGCGGGACGCGTGTCTCTTGGTATTTTCTTTTGTGTTTGAGTTTTGTGCGGTTTTATTTTTTTTAATAAAATTGGAAAAAATGATTTCTATAAAACCAGTCCAGACCAAAGAGCAGTACCGAAACTCCGATTACAAAGACATGGTCTGGAAAAATTAAATGTCGAAGGTAAGACCATACATACCTAATTGCAATAAATACCCAGCTTATTCCATAATAGATTCTGTAAAGCTGTTGGTATAGGTAGCTACCTGTGCTTTTGGTATAGGTACGGTATAGGTACGTTCGGTAATTATATATTTCAATTCCTTCTTTTGTCAAACCCCTGCACAGGTTATACAGGGTGTCCAAAATGTGATGGTATACCACTGCTATCTCGGAAACGGTTATAGATGGAATAGGGCATCAAATGTTCAAAAGTTGCGTAATTACATGGCTTTTAATATGACATTTGAAGATTGCAAAAAATCAGCGGTTCTCAAAATATTTGAAAAAAACTGAAAATAGGTCAAAATTTAAAATCGCTATAACTTTTTTATTTAAAGGAATTTTAAAAAACTGAAAGGTTCGCGCAAATTTTTTTCTAAGCGTGCAAATATTCTGGTATCAGGAACCTGTCTTTCGGGATACAAGTCCGCATATCTTTCAGCAGCACTTCTTGCATTGCGAAATGCTCTTGCATACACAAAAAGCATATCGACTTTTTCTTCATTAGAATACTTCATTTTCATACACTTTATGGAAATTATTCAACACCTTGGTTGACAAGCGTAAGCGTAATTTGGATTAGATTGGATAGTCAATTGTTTCATTTCATGGCAACTTGACAGTTAGTGTGTTAATAGTAAAAAGTTGATTTTATGGGTTTATTTTAACTAAAGTACCATGTATGATACATGGTTGAATTCGTTGATTTTTTTCCAATTCCATGCAAAAATCCAATATGGCGGCCATAGGAAAAACAAAAGATAGTAGCCGTATCTCCAAATCTAGTAGGAGTAAAAATACACAGATTGGATGAAAATGTAGGTAATTGTGTGTTTTCATGCAAACCTTTCAATTTTTTAAAATTCCTTTAAATAAAAAAGCGAGGGGGAAACCGCTGAGGGATTATGGTGTACACTCTGTAGGAATTCCAGGAATTATTTAGGATTATTGGAATTATGTGGGATTATTTAAGATTATATGGGATTATGTGGGATTATATGGGATTATGTGGGATTATTTGGGATTATTTGGAATTACTTGGAATTATGTATTTCGGATTATTTGGAATTATGTATTTGTGATCATTAAGAATAGGGATTCGAATTATGAGGGATTCCATGGTAATTATAAAGAAAGTATTTGTACCTACCTATCGTACTGTATAATCCACAAAATTGTATATAATCGAATCTTTTGAAATTAAACGACTGTCGATAGTTCGATCAGAGTAGTAAAGGTCAAATGGAATTTTAACAGAAAATGCTTGAAAAGCGACTTTGGTAGGTTTTTACTTCCAAGAATGACTCATTATTTGATCCCACGATATTTTTCTGGGAATTGCTGATCGGACACTAGTTTGGACGCATACAAGTGTGTCTCGAAGTGTGTGATGTGATTTTCTCGGATACCTATTATGCTGTTTATTTTTGCTGCTACCTCGGCCGCTACTTAATTATTACACGGATAATTTCCAGGATAATTTTTACAGCTGAAATCAAGGTATGATTCTCACTTTATATCTATTCCAAAGAGAGCCGCAAAGAGAGTAATTGTAATTTGTAACCGCCCTTTGTTTTTCTTTAGATGGAAGTTTCACAAACAAGGACGGATTGTTTCACCGAAGTTGAAAATGAGCTAAACATTTCCTTGCCTATCTGCATAAAAAATCTTTTAAGAATCAACGGATTTACTAACGCACAATTACTTGCTCAAATCACAGATGATGACATCTTGGAGATCGAGAAATTTATGGCTGAGACAGTGCCAACATTAATTCCCAAGGAGGAATACGAATCGTACTTTGGAATATTTTGGAAAAAACCTGAAAATTTCAAACTTATATAAGGCCACAGAAAATTAATTACCATAATTTCCAGCCATTTCAAAAGAAACGTTCTAGTACATTCTACAACGCAAGATAAATCCCTTGCAACAAATGTGTGCACTGGAACTTTAGGTAAGCAAAGACTTCAGCTAACCTATAATAGTATAATATACAGTAGAACCCCGTTACGAGGTTCGTAAAAATGCCAAATTTTAGAAACCGTAGACAGTGATTGTAAGAATTATTATTTAGAAAAAACTTACCAAATCATTTCTCTAACCTTCATTTATGATTTTCAAATGTACAGGGCTATTCCTATAAATAACCCGCCCCTTATCATCTTTATTATTGCCTGTATAAAAAAAGTGTTAAATAAAAGTTGTGTGGTTATGTTAAGTTTTGTTAAAATGCTACCAAAAAAACAGTTGCGTGCAGATTTCAGGGGATACAAAGGAATAATATTTTTTAAATGGGTTACACTGTATATTTTTAAATTTTTGGAATGATCTTGTTTTCCTGATTTCAAAAATATGCCATATGTTAACCCTAGCTTGTACGCTTTTTGAGTTATTAAACGTCGAATATCTCAGTTAAACTAGTTACTGTAAATATCAAAAAGTTATTTCATTAAAGAAAAGTCACTTATCAAAAAAAATAGTTGTCATTTTCATAGCTTACTTTAATATAATGTTAATTTTTCCAAATTTACAGTAACTAGTTTAACTGAGATATTCGACGTTTAATAACTCAAAAACGGTTTAAGCTAGGGGTAACATATGGTATATTTTTGAAATCAGGAAAAAAATATCATTCCAAAAATTTAAAAATATACAGGGTAACCCATTTAAAAATAAATTATTATTTCTTTGTATTCCCTGAAATCTGCACGCAACTGTATTTTTTTGATAGCATTTTAACAAAATTCAGTCATAACCACACGACTTTTATTTAACACTTTTTTTTATACAGGCAATAATAGAGATGATAAGGGGTGGGTAATTTATAATGAATAACGCTGTACATATTTTGATTATCCGAGCAGGTCCGGTCCACATTAGCTCGGATAATAAGAGTGCTACTGTACTTGTCGTTCTTGAAGATGAAGAAGTAATAAGAACGAATTTCAGAATAAAATGTTGTTTTACTTTTAGGGACAAGTCGACAGGCAAGTACTACATCAGTGACTACATCAGGCTCACAATCGGTAGTTACCGACGAGATCGCTACAAATCTCCCAGAAGAAACTTCTCACGTTTCACGTACTATAAGGAATTGGATTAAAAATAAGTGCACCAGTCACGATCAATGGAACTTTTTTAAAACAAAATTTTCTGAAATCCTTTTCGAAACAAAATACGGAATACGAAATGAGTCTCGAAATGAATTATATTGCGTTATGAGATGCTACTGTAAAGCTTCTTATAAAATTCTAAAATATGCGCAAAAGCCAGGTCATTCAAAGAAATGGGTTTTTGGAAATATTTACAAGCATTTATCTGTACATTTAAATGTTTATTCCGCACCTCGTTCCGTATCTAAGACCACCGACACCCTGACATCAATGTCAAGCCCATCTTTGACCTGCGATTCAAAGAAAAAAGGTCAGAATAAAGATATTAAGTGGTTTTTTAATAAGATTTCTAGCCCTGAACCAAACACTTCGATAGAACATGCTGACCAAGATAATCGAGCTCATCAATTGATAACTTCGTTACAAAATTCAGAAGGTGATCAGACTGATAAGGCAACAAATGTCGAAAAAGCATGCAAAGAAATACATATAATTAGCAATACTCTCATTGTTCCTCCGTTCAATAATGATATCGAACAACAAGAACATCCTAGCAATATTGAGAGTTCTATTGCTAGCTCGATCGCTAGTGATAATTCTTTTGAAGAAACGGAACCAGGTGAACAAGAACCCTCGTGGTCGAAATGGAAATCGCCTAAATATCAAAGAAGCGAAAGAAGAAAAAGAGCTCGTGAAAGAAGTGCTTCTTGTCAGCCGACCCTGACGCTTATAACATCTTTTTCTACATTTTTGGATAAAATAGTTGACATGACAAATGATATTGTCAAAAAACACAACGATGTCGGGACGGAATTAAATCTTGCTATGGAGCAAGTAGCCTTGACCCAAGTAGACAACGTCGGTGACCATTTCACTAACTCCAGCGGTCAATTATTGAAAATGCTACTAGAAATTTCGGTTGCGAATTCGAGAGGAAATCGAAATACCTATGACTGTACTATAAAAAAATTTGCTCTGTATTTGTATTATATCGGCGGTAGGCTCCTATACGAAACGTTGCAGCAAAACTTAAAAAATGTTCTTCCAGCAATATCCTCATTAAATAGATATATTGTGGATAACTCCACTAAAACTGAGGAAGGAATTTTCGATTATGATGGACTGAGTAAATTTTTGGAAGACAGACAACTACCCAAAGTTGTATGGATTTGCGAAGATGGAACTCGTGTGAATGGAAAAATTGAATATGACTCAAGGACCAATAAAATTATAGGATTCACGTTGCCATTGGTAAATGGGTTTCCTAAAACGGATGAGTTCCTAGCCACGTCATCAAGAGCAATGAAAGAAAGTTTCTCTCGAGGACTTAAAGCAAATTACGCTTACGTAATTATGGCACACCCTTTATCACCAATGGCACCCGCTTACTGTCTTGCAATTTATGGTACTGACAATAGGTTCACTGCTAATGATGTTGTGCAGCGATGGCAGGAAATTAGGGTAAATGCCGAAAAACGGGGAATTACTGTCCTAGGCTTTTCTTCCGATGGCGATACACGTCTCCTAAAAGCCATGCGGCAATGCGCAATACTTCCACCAGAAAAAAAACCTGCGAGTGGCAATGGTATCAGTCAGGGTATAAATTAAACGACTGCTTCTCAACTTCTTACGTTCAGGACACGGTTCATATAGCAACAAAATTACGGACAAGATTCCTGAACAATAAAGTCGAATTACGAATGGGCGACTATATTGCATGTCCTGGCCACTTGCAACAGTTGATTTTGACGGTTTCTAAAGAAAAACATTTCCTTACAAAAACTGACTTGCAACCAGAAGATAAAATGAATTTTCTTGCTGCAGAGAAAGCGTGCTCACCAGAAGTAATCCGTTTTTAGAAGGCATACCTGAAAGTGAAGCTACACGTGCCTATCTAAACCTTATGCATTTGCCCATTTCATCATATTTAGATCCAAAAATTAGTATTAAGCGCCGTTTTTACAACATTTGGTATGTTGTGTTTTTCTTAAGAATTTGGCGAAAATGGCTAATGAGTCTTCCAAATTTAACACTTGCAAATAATTTTATCACGTCAAATTGTTATACATGTGTGGAGTTAAATGCTCACGCGCTTGTAAACATCATCTGTAACTTCCGCGAAAATCCTCTGTTAACAAATGAGATGCTCCTTCCTTACCTATTCAGCAGTCAACCGTGTGAAAAAATATTCAGAACTACGAGATCAATGACTTCTACTTTATCAACAGTGGTTAACTATAGTATAAAGGACATCATGCAACGCTTGGACATAATTAAAGCGATCAATAGCATTCTACATGACTTAAAAGACGTATTTACTTTTCCAAGGGAAGTAAAAAAGCGGATTTTATCAGCTGATGTCAATGTGGAGAGATCTTGGGAGACGACCACTGACTTTGCATTTAACTGCAAAGCATTTTCGAATGAATGCATAAGAGGGTCATTGAAAATGCGTTACGAGATGCCATCGAAAGTACACAGGCGTTAGTGATGACTGTAGAAGAGAACAGCTGGAATATTCTATCAATGTCAGTTGTGATGGAGTCCGAGATGGAAACAAATGTTCCCGAGAATGTTCCAGATGATTATGAGATGTCAATCGATGAAAATATTGTTGCCTGCACAGAAGAGTCAGATAAAGTTTTTCAATTAGTTTCGGACCTGCGTGACTCGGAACACGATCAGGAACAGAGTACTACATCAGGAGATGAAAATACAACACTTGAATTTCAGAATGATCTGAATTTCAAAGATTTTTCTTCAAGAATCGAAAAAGAAGACGGTGGGAAAACTTCGAAGAAGACTTATAAAACTGGGCTATTTGTTACGGTGAAGGCCGATGGAAAGCCTGTCGTAATCAAGAAGTCATCCTTATGTTGGCTTCTAGACAATACAAAGGGCAGAGTCAGTACAGATCGTCTGCGTCGATTTATAAATAACAGTAAAGAAGCAAAGACGATGTTGCCGTCATCCTCGCAGTCATCTAAACGCAAGTCAATTTTCAAGTCGAGTTGTAAGTCTAAAAGCAAGAAAGTTTCGAAATACATCTTTGATGAAAGTGAGGATGATGCTCGGGATGATTCCAGCGTATCATATGCTGACAGTTCAGATGTGGAGACATATTCTGATTGTGCAGAAAACCAGGGCAGGGAAAATAAAGCCAATCACTCACTGGTTACTATTGAGTGTAATCAATTTTACACCGTTTTTATGAAGAAAGGTGGTATATAGGCCAAATTATTGAAATTATCAATGATACAATTTTAAAAATTAATTTTTTAAAACGTGGAAGGAAGCAAAATAAAATGTTTACCTGGCCAAAAATTAAACAAGACTTCGCCACGGTTGATCGTGAGTATATTTTTTACGGCCCTGTTAAATTTGCCGCCGAAATGGAACCTTTTTATTTAGATGAAATCACATACGCCGAGATTTTTAAGAAATATGATAATATTAAATCCTGTATTAAAGACTAATTTTATTATTATTATTTAATTCCATTTTTGTATTTTTTTACGAATATTTTAATTTTATATGAATTTTATTTTTGTTGCTTTGTTGGTTTGTTTTCCTTAGGTAGGTAGTGTATAAACGTAAAAAAATAATTGTTTGTGGTGGTTGGTGGTGTTATTTATATTCAACGTTAATTTGCCTTTAATATGTACACAAAATCCTTAAAACTCGTGGATATTAAAAAAAAATTAGGGATTATTTGGGATTATTTGGGATTATTGGGATTATGTGGGATTATTTGGAATTATGTGGGATTATTTGGGATTATGTGGGATTATTTGGGATTATGTGGGATTATTTAGATAAAGTGGGATTATGGTGTACACTTTTGAGTCAGCGGTTTCCCCCTCGTTTTTATCTATGTAATTTGCTTAGCCGACGACGCAGCCTTGATAGCTGAAAATTAAGTTGACTTGCAAAGGTTATTACACCAGTTCCATCCTAGCTTCAAAAGATTTAATTTAAATATTTCAGTTGTTAAAACAAAAACCACGACTATAAGTAAAGAAACTATGCGATGTACGCCGGAAACAGAGGGAAAAGTTATACGATAAGTCATGATTGTAACTACTGAAAAACAAATATTTCCATTACAGGTGATCTAAAGACGAAAGTTATGCAGCAAGCTAACAAAACCGCTAGAATATCAGGGTCCCTTAATAACATTATATGCAGTACTGTATTCCTATAAAAAGTTTCGGGTATACGCCACCAAAATTTCTTTTGGGTATACGGTCGTATTTACTAGGCAATTAAAAAGCCGAGTATAGAAGAAAAGAGGCGAGTAACAAGAACATACAGTCCACACCGAATGGTTTATTACAATTATACAGCACATTATTTACAATATCATTTATAAATCTACCTACGGTCTACAACTATGCACAGGGTGAGTCTGCTAAGCCGAATCAGCTTGATATCTCGCTTACTAGAAATATTGAAAGAACTTTTTTTAGTCAAATTGTATTTCGTGGTGCCCCCAATCTACAGGCCCTTTCAGAAATATTTTTTGTTTTAACATACTCACCCTGTATATATATATATATATATATTTGTACTTATTTACTAGGCAATACTAAACAATAGAGGGTACTTTTCTTTCAGCAACGCCGTATTTTTTATCTCATGCATGACACTGGCACCATCGGTAACAGAACGGATCCTTCTTAATATTTTCGTAAATGTTCCTCACTAAAGCCATGTTTATCCAAAGTTTTTAACAAAACACAAATCAATAATGTTTGTCGCGGAAAACCTTATTTTTCCAGATGATAAGCAGTTTAAAAACTGCAACAGCTGACTGATGTGAACCAGCATGGATGTCACAGAATTCATCTTAAAAAATATTTTCTTACTCTTTTTTTGTATCTTCATTGCTTCGGCATGTGAAACAGAGTCACGGGTACTTTCCGCGTTTCTCTTTCCAGTGTGAAGTGATCCATACGTCAGGAAACTCCTTTTCTGATTCACCAGCTTTGGCAGAAACAGCCCCTACAGTCGATATTTCGGTACAAGCTTTAACTTCTAACACTAAGCAGCTGGATTTGCATTTTATTGCAGAAAGCCTTTGTGAGAAACCGGTGGTAAATAGCGAACGTTGTTAACAAAGAACGTTATGCAGATTATGAGGAATTTTAACAGTAGCATGGCATGCCAACTGGCCAAGCTTAATAGCAAACCCATAAAGATAAGAGCCTATTAGTTACCCATCCGCCTAAAATTCCCTTTGAATAACAGTAGGTTTTTAATTTTTTTTTTCTTTCAAATTCGTATACCGTAGTATTTTCTTTTCGGGATACGATATAAACAATTTAAGTTTTTGGGTATACGGCGTACCCGCACATATCCCGGAATGGGAACAGGACGAAAAGCCCCCGGTCAAAAAACCCCGGACATAAAATCCCCGGATAAAAAACCCCCGGACAAGAAACCCCCGGATAAAAAACCCCCGGATAGAAAACCTCCCGGATAAAAATCGCCAGGACAAAAAACCCCCGGTCAAAAAATCCCCGGACAAAACTTATTAATTATTACTTAAAAATGCTGAAAAAATTTAGATGTCGAATATTTATTTAATATAAAATTATTATAATAAAAAGTTGTACAAGAAATGCATTAATTTACAACCTAATGTTGTTGCTGATAGCAGTTAAAAAGTTTTCCGGATTACATTCGCCTTTGCCCTTTATTATATTCTTGACAAAATTGTTTAAGGTAAAATCTGGTTTGTTGGTCTTATTCTTCAGAGGAAGCCTTTCTATGCGCTCACGCTTCAATTTCGTTTGGTCTGTTGCCCATTCCTGTCTAATTTTGTTAATTAGTATACATATGTTAGGATGGTTTTGAACTACTAAATTACCGAACCGGTGATTCCACCCTTCGGTTTGGTTGTTGGTCCTTTCTTCATCTCGTATTGTGGTGAGATGAGTATTTCATGTGGAGGAGGAACCATTGCGGGAACATTCCTCAATCTCACATTATCAATATTATTTCCTGCTCTTCGATACGTTGCTGTTACGTAGGCGGAGTTAAAATAATGGATCAGTTCGTGCGCCCATCAGGAGTATGATCTCTTAGACAATTCATACCCATATCAACATCTTCTAGAAGAAATGCTAAACCGTCCATCATTCCACAAACTTTTATAAACCCCTCATCCTCCCTGTACCTTTATTCCAGGCCTAATTCTTGAATTTTGCGATAGATGCTTTGGCAGAGATGGTAAAAGCATCCTCTTATAGTTATATTATCCCCGAATAACACTTTTATGGCCTGAATGACAGATCTTTCAAATTCCATGTTAATAAACACTGGGTCTGGGAACAGATTTCTTTGTTCGCAGTTAGCCACCAATGTTCTCAGCATTGTCGCGTACCTATGTAGACTGCGTTTTTCTGTGAAGTAAATTATATAGGTACGCATGTAACAAATACTTGTTGCACTTTTACTCCCACAACATATAGTTGCATAAATAATGGTGGTGCCAAGGAACAATTACCATCCATATACCACGTGGCATTGGCTAAATTGGCCAAACATACATTTTTGACCGGGGGTTTTTTTCCGGGGGTTGGTTTTCGTCCCAGACTCTTCCTGAATACAGCACTGATAATATGGTACAATAAGTTCTTAAGACGTGAACTTTAAGTTGTAATTTATAAAAGTACCATACGATCTATATAGTGTAGAAGCTAGAGCAGAAACTTCTAAAACAATACAAATTCTAGAAACAAGTGAAATGAACACTTTCCGTAAAATAGCACGGTAACACAAGAATTGACCGAATAAGAAATTAGTTGATAAGAGAGGAATGGCAGATCTAGAACATAGGATATTTGGTGAGAAGGAAGAGAATGGAACGACCACTTAAGCAGAATGTCCGAAGATCGTCTAGGGAAGAGAGCCAGGGATATGTTGGCCAGAGGAAGACGTAATGGATACCACGTAAAGGATGAAGCGACTCCTCTAAACCAGGTTGATGGCTCAATAAGAAGAAGAAGACTCTCGTCTAACGAAAACCAATTTCATTTTCATTTTCTTTCAGAGGTTTCTTTTCGAAACTAATTCACACAAAGTCCAGCAGCAATTTTTTTCTCATAGGAAAGAGCGCGAAATTTAGGCATCAGATTAACCAATAAAAGTATCTGAATCTCTTTCAATACAGTCGAACTGGCTTTTCTTAATACTGGTTTAATTCAATTTGCTCGACAAAAGCTATTTTGAAACCGGGCAGTTTAGAGGTGAGCCCAAGTTCTGATTCAATTTTAATTAATTATTGAAATTTAAATACTCACAATTTATGTGATGGTATCTAACTCCCTGTTTCTGTATATTTCGCTAAGGAAGTGATATTAGGAGCATTAAACTATACTGTGCGATAACGTGCACTTGTCGTTCTCTTCGGCACATATTTCCTTTAATATTTGAAATGGTTGGTTTGCGCTCAATTCGATCCATTACGGAAATGAATGAAAAAATACTAGTCAAATACTATGATACAGAAAGGTTATAAGTACTTGAGGTAACTGAGAGTCCAAATTATCATTAACACTTTTCAGATAATAGTTAACGCTTAACAAACCAAGTTGCTTTTTTGGGTTTACTATACATTTTTAATAGTCGCCGACCTACTACAATATAAACACACACTATTTGCAATTGTTATGTGTTTAATTAATATAAAGCGTTTGAAAATACCGCGTGGCCATAAATATCTGTTATCACGTTACCTTTGGAATCAACATCGCTTATTAAAGGTGACGAATCCAACTAAACTAAACTGACATTCCTATCTATCAAAATTATGACAGATTGCAATAAGTAATGGAGTTAGAACAGGATATTTTTATAATCGAGTCGCATTTTAGAAATGGTGTCAATAATGATAATGAGTGAGTATATTCCATGGAAGCATGTGTTGAAGAATTTAGAGCCCAGTTTCCCTACCACCATGATGGCCATGTTCTGCGACAGAAAATTAATAGGACTGTTGCACGTTTTCGACAATCCGGTAGCGTTACAAAAAGAAAAGGTTCAGGTAGGCCCAAAATTAACCAAGAAATTGTGGGTGACATTCAGGAAAGAATTACTGAAAACCCCCGCATTACGACACGAAAACTGTCAGCTGAAGCAAAGTACCTAGAACAACTTGCCAGAAGATATTAAAATCGAAATTAAAATTACCTCCGTATAAAATTTCTATATTTCAGCAATTACATGTTCAGGATTTTGCCGCATGTCTAAATTATTGTCAATGGTTCCAGCAAACATTTAATGATCAGTTACTGGGTAGAACCTTTTTCAGCGACGAAGCCTGGTGTACCTTATCTGGATATGTAAATTCACAGAATTTTGGCTTTTGCAGTGCCGAGAACCCGCACCAGTATTTGGAAACACTGCTTCATCCTGAAAAACTTGGTATTTGGCTAGCTGTATCCAGAAGACGACTGATTAGGACTATATTTTTCAATAACACAATTAATGGACCACGCTACCGGGAAGAAAGTTTAGCAAATTTCTTTGACGAACTTGATGACGATGAAAAAAATTACGGCTATACAACCAGAGAAAATTTGGAGTTTATAAGGCAAACGTTTGGCAATAGAATTATTAGTAGATTTACAGATCATCCTTTCCCAGCACTTTCACCTGATCTTACGCCCTGTGATTTTTCAATTTTCACGTACATTAAAGATAACCTTTTTAAAATCCTAATTAACAATCTACAGCAGTTGAGGTAAGCCATCGTCGACTGTTGCAATAATATTGATCAACAAATGTTGCAGAATATTTTTGAAAGCAAAAACAGGCGAGTTCAGCTTTGTATTGCAGAAAATGGTCATCATTTTCAACATTTGTTATAAAATACCTAAAAAAATAAAAACCAAAAATTACCTTGCATTTTATTACATTACATACTAGATAATTATTGTAATTGAAATATACAATACTTAGTGCTAACCAACATTTATAAGTAGCTAATTCCATGGCTACCAGGATCACAGATATTTATGGCCACCCGGTAGTTTTGGTTTCAATTACAAGTTAAAAAAACTTGCCAGACAATGAAATTTAGTACTTAGTTTGTTTTGGTGTATACTACAATATTGGTGTTTCTAATGGAGTATTTTATATACAAGTTAGGTTCAGGGAATGATCGCAAAACAGAAAATTAATGATAAAGAATTTAATAATGATTTTTGTGCTATTCGAAAGAGATAAATAAACATAAATTATTTCTAACATCTACCGTACAATGGATTTAATAAAAAATGCTGTTGGAAATATTGATATTTCCAAATTATATTTGGGGGAAGATCCCGTAAGCGTCAGGTTAGAAAACAATCAAAATAGGGAAAAGGAGAAAAATTATATAAAACAATAACGAAAACTTCGTTAGGAAATTACTGTAACGAATTCCGCGCCTGGTTGAAAGCAATCCGTTCTACCTATTTAGTTGTTCGAATAATTATAGGAATTTTTACATTTCGAAGTTTACCATTTCGGCGAACGGTCATCGTATTTCGAGTTTCGGAAATTTAGGGGGGAACAGAAAAATTTCAAACGACAAGTCTCGGAACGAGGACGCTTCAGTATTGACGGTTGACTGGAAGTATATTGTACAAAGTTATCGATTTGGAAATTAATTTTCCGCTTTAAAAGTCACTGCACGGGAGTTGTTTCCTATGGTAGAGGAAGTACAGGGACTCCAGGATTTTAAAATTCCAATCTAGAGATTTTTCCGGCCAAGAAGATTTTTTTTGTATTGTAACGTACCAAAAGGCCGAAGTCACAATAATTTAGTAAGAACAAGGAAAGCCTCGGCTAGCTAAATCATACTTACTTTAGAGTTGTGGGCTTTTGTTGAACATGACGAAATGATTTATAAATCAGTCCCTTAATTAGGGCGCCACTCCTTTTTGGAAGATCAAAGTTGATTAAGTAATTACATATAGTATTTGAGCAAAAGGAGAAGCTCAAAAAAACAAAAATTACCATAGATGATTAGAACAAGAATAAATTTATTAAAATAACACATTTAAACATTTCATAATAACAGGTTACAAACAGGATAAATAAAAATTTGACATTTAGTAAAGGCAGACAAAAGATTAAAATTCAAATATTCCTTGAGAGCTCTCAGTGCATTTAAAATACTATTTCATAAAAGATTTCTTTTAACACACCCTAAGCTAAAGTGATAATTCCGAAAAGTTTGTTTATTTTAAACAATGAAATGTGGAAAATATATTTAAAAACAAACGTCCACTAACATCGAAGAAATACTTTGTCTGAAAGTTTACATTGCTTTCATTTAAGCATTGTTTACATAATTAATTAATTAGGACGTTTCGAACATACCTTTGTTCTTGGAATGCAAACACGTCATAATTGGATGACGTCACAGGACTATGTATAATTATTAGTTGACAAATACGACAGCTATTGTTTGTTGTTCGTTTAAATTGAGCGAAGACTGGATTGCAGATTTTTCGACAGGGTGTCCCTTCTTTATGGGACTGCAGGTTAACATTATTAGAGATGCAGCCGAAGAAATTTGAAGTTGCAAGGAATTGCGCAACAATCAGAACAGCATCATTTCAACAATAAACCACTCTTATCCACAGTTTTTGAATTATTTACCTATCAAATCGATGCCGGTAACATACGAAAGATAAACGAAGGCACAGGCATTGTAGTTAAACACTCACAAGATAAGGTAGCTCAAAAAGGCATTTCAAAATTTTCGAAGACAAAAAATTGCACTAAGCAATTAACTGGTGTGCACGCTCTCACCGCCAAAATGCGTCTCCTCATTTTACTAGAAAGAATGCCAGCAGGAATGATTTGTGCGGAGCTAGCAGAAACAATAATCAGCCGCACATGGAGCCATTTTCCTAGAAGCAATTATAGAAATTCACGTAGGCCATGATTTTTAAAACAATGCAAAAAACAACGTCGCATATCCCATTGAGTTAAAATGAATGGATAACCATTGAGATAAAAAGACGAACGTTTCAGTATGCCGGTTCCCATCAACTGGTGAGTTGGTAATTTATAGAGAAATTTGTTCAGACTTAAATCTTCCCCGAACTTTAATACTAATATCCGATGTATTAATTTAGGCAAAATTCGCTCGGTTAGAAATCCCGTAAATAACTTCAACTAAATACGCAGACATAGACGAGTACCTTGGAACAGTTTTCCCAGACCGACCAGATGCGCTTGGCCCCAGTGATAGGAATTCTGGAACCTGGCCGCAGAGATAGCCGTTTCCACTTGCAACAGGGAAGTGCATTTAATGTTGTTTCACTTCACTGATTGTAATATTGGGGTATAATTGAGGGAATATCTAGACATTAAGTAATATTATATTATCAAATTCTCTCGGGAGACCTCACTCCTAGAGAGCGCGTCCCCCGGGCGGCGGATGGGGGAAGTCCTGGAGACAGGATTGCCGTGAATATTCACAATAAGCGGCCGTGGACCAAAGGCCAGTTGTCCCGAGGTAACGGGGCCCTTCTCGTCAGGCCAATCACCTACTGAAGGTACCATGATTCAGAGAAATTTACTGAGCCTCGGTTTTGGACGGAATAACAGACGACAACAAGCGATAAATAGGATACGATTTGGTATATGGAATATTACATCCCTCACAGGGAAAGAATGTGAAATAGTAGAGGAAATACAAAAATACTAAATACACATCATCGGAATATCAGAAGTTAAGAAAAAAGGAAGTGGATCAAAATCTTTAGACCGCGGATATACACTTACATACTCCGGCCCCCCAATAGGAGAGAGAGCAACAGAAGGAGTGGAGATAATAGTAAGCAGAGAGATAGATAGAAAAGTAACCAGCTTGGAAAGCCATAAACTCCAGGATCATAACCATGAATCTAGAATTAGAAGAAAAATAGGGATAATACAAATATATGCACCAACAAACGCGGCTATTAACCATGATAAAGACACGTTCTACGAAGAACTACAACGTACTATAGAGGAAATGCAAAACACAAATAAACATCTACTAATAATGGGAGACTGGAACGCACATATAGGAGCCGACAAAGACCAAGGATATGGAACAATGGGTGCACACGGGTTGGAGAGCGAAATAAATGAAAATGGAGAAAGGATGCTAGAATGCTGCATCACAAACCAACTACTAATAGGGAATACGTGGTTCAATCATAAGAATATCCACAAGATTACCTATGAAGCGGAACAATTAGGACAAACAAGCATGATAGACTATATTACATACACACGAAGCATGAGATACGCCATCCATGACGTGAAAGTCATTAGAGGCGCGGAATTAAGTACAAACCACAAACTAGTAGTGGCAGATACAAACATCCAAAAACCCAAAGAAGAACGATATAAAAAGTACGAAAAAATAAATCTCCATGCACTACAAAACTTAAACACGCAACAACAATATGAAGAAACACTAACAGAAAAACTAAATATACTAGAACAACCATAGAACCATAGAACAAATCCGGATCCTTTCCAGGAATAGAAGACAATATAAGGATTGGCTCAATACCCCAACACCATAATGGTATATGGGAGAAGAGAAAGAAAGAAAGAATATTATCAAATTTATTGGAAGAACAATTTTACGTACATTATATATAGGGTGCTCCAAAAGTTGGGATCGTATTGCAGGAAGTTTTTTTTCTTTCCTAGATCGGTTCACGATCACGCATTCCCACGATCTGTGAAGGCCTCCTACGTCGTATTATGCGCTAAAAATTTAATATAAGTTTATTCTGGGGAGCGCAATAATTGTCCTTACTTTATTTGAGTCTCGCACGGTTAAGTTAGTTATGTTAATACTTGAACGTAAAATTGGGACTGCTATTTGCCATTTTATTTATTTTTGAAGAATTATAACTGTGGGTTGTATCATCGATTAATTAAATGAAGTTTTGGTTGCAATTTGTCTTTTCTTTTACTTCGCAATATCTGGAACTAAGTCTACAGAAGGACAGATAGGAGATAAAAAAAGAAAGGTAGGTGATTATCTACCTTGGGGTCCGACTTCCCATTTTCCACCTCGGACGATGTTAGTAAATTATAAGTCGGTGGCGCCTATAAATTAATTGTTTGGAACCTACCCCTTCTTCGATTGCGTTTCCGGAATACTAACATCTGTCAAACTTGTAAAAGTAGTGGCGTAGTTGCGAGGTTGATTTTGCAATTTCAAACAATACCAGTTCGAAAAAAAAAATAGGCGGGACATTACATACAACAATATGAAATAGGAAACATAGATAAACAATAATGTTCTTTTCTGTATCATTACCTTAAATTAGAATTACTTCCTTTATGATATAACATAATTTTGTACATGACACAGTGCCAACAGTTTCCAATGGTCAGCACGACAAGATAAACAATTTTTGCCATGGAAAATTGTCTAATGAGAATTTGTGTCATTTACATTGTCATCGGTTTCTACTGGGTAAGTTGCGTTGTAGTATTAATACTTTATTAGTCATTGAACATTCGAAAAAGCAGCGAAAATTTACAAAAATAACTTTAAAGACCTACTTACATTTTAGAAATTCATCCATTACTTGCCACCGCGAAAATTAATGCAAAGAACTACCGTGGAAAACAAAAATACAGCTATTATATTTGTAGTCATGATTTTGAAGATCATTAACATATTTCAATCATTCATTAATAACTAAAGTTGTGCTACTATAAAATAGTACAAGTGTTTACCAGTATCCATCTACCAGAATGTGTCCTAAGTATTTAACAAATAATCGTATACAGTGTGGGTCGGCTAAGGTGTTCCTCCATTAAAATAGGATAAAGCAGCCCAACATACATATAGCATGCCACAGAAACTTTTTATTGAATTTAATTAAATTGATCAATGTTGCATATGACAATAGTGAGTTGTCAATTTACATAATTTGTTGTTAAATAACGGGAAAACAAATTTGTGCTTATTTTTGAAGAATTCTGAGGAAATGCGCTGCAGGTTGTAATTTATATTATATCAGAAGCAAATGGATTTAATTTTGATCACGTTACTGTGGTGCACGAACTATATGAAAATGACCCTTAAGGCGCAATTCGCCTGAGCCTAAATTATATAGACGACATGTAGTATGCCTCATGTCGTCGAGTGTTGCCTGTTTCTATAGTCCGTTCCATACTTCAGAGTCAGTACGGCTAGGATAGGGCTGTGCAATCCTTATGAGAGATTTCTTGTCGGCGTTGCCAGTTCTCGGCAACAAGCGATGTTCTACGAGTAAGTTTATGTATTTTAGTCAATTCGGAGGTTCCCAACAAGCCGATGGTCGATGCCCGAGTTTGTAAGATATCTACTTACAATAAAAATCAAATTTTCGGAGTAATATTACCGCAATTATATTTAAAAAAATATCTCATGCCTATTTTTTATTTAGTTATCCCAATAAATAAATAATACGTGTTTGATTCCTTTTTTGCACTTTAAACGCTTCCTAACAATTTAAAGGTACTTACTTTCTAATGGTGCATAATGGCACACAATTAAGGTATTTAAGTAATTAACGAGGCGGCCGTAGGCTAGAGGTTAGCGCGGTAGCCTTCTACGCTGAGTGTCCTGGGTTCAATTCCCAGTACCGGAACATCGGATTTTTAACGGCCGTTCTCCTTCGGAAGGCAATGGCAAACCAGCGAGGTATTCTGCCTAGTAAATCTTCTCTGGAGTAGAAGTGTTTACACTTCCCGTGGTTCGGAGTCCACGTTAAGCTGTAGGTCCTCTATGTCTGTGGCACTCTAAACGCGTAATAGAGGCATAGGAGAGAAGATCGCTACGTCTCGTAAGAGACAAAGCACCCTAAGAAGATGTAATTAAGATATCTTATTAGGTGAAATGGAATTTTGGAAATATTTGTATTGTAGGTTTGGAATGTTAATTTTACGATGTAATTAATGTGCATGCATATTTAAGCAGTTTCCCTATATTTATTTTGTTAGTCTGTATTTCAGAGTTGCATCGCGGATTATTTCTATCGCATTGGTCATTGTTACTTTCATTGTTGATTATTGTTATTTTTGTTATTAGTTATTATTACGTGGTGTTATAGTTGTTCATTTTTGTTGTTGATTGTTACTTTTTGCACCTAATTTGCAACGAGAAATGGCGCATATAATAGTTCAACGGAAACGTGGTCAACACCTCATAGTGTCGGAGAAGCAGATGATAATGAATCTTGTACACTATCACTTGAATTGCAATGGTAACGATTCACTATGAACTGTAATAACATTAGTGTCCGAAATGAGTGGCGTTTCGGAGAAAACAATTTACAGAGTGCGCCAGGAATTTTTAATTTTAATGTTTTAGTTGTTTTTATTATTATATTATGAAAAAAAAAATTAAACTACCACCCATCAGCGAGGAATGCTTTCTAAAAAGGTAGAAACAAATTTAAGCTAATAAGTATGATCAGCACGTATTTTTCAAAAAATTTGTTTGAATACCGCTGACAAAAATGTGGTTAGTAAAGGAAAAGGCATTAGTAAGTGATTAGTACTTGTTAAGCGCTCAGGAATACAAAAGCAGGATTTATTTATGATAGACAGGTGTAAACTCATTTACAAACAGTTTTGTACTGAAATATGGCTACATCGCTTTGCATTAAAGCCCATACTGACTCTGAAGTGTAGAACGGACAATAGATGTGCGACTATGCCACAAACTTTTAATAATGTCGGACGTGAAACTTGTCGACCAACGTCGCATGCGCTTTGTCGTCTGTGTTCGTAGTATGCGTCTAAACCAATTCTATGGAAATGCATATGCATCATGTCTTTAAAAACGGTAGAGAAGAATGCAATGTTGTAATTTCTGTCTGTATCAACTTGTTTTGGATCCATCTTTTTCAAATTGGGTGTTGTTTGCCGAATAGGCAACATTCTCAAACAATGGTGAAGTGAGAACGCATTGCTCACACTAGTACGCACAAGAGATCCGCTACGGATACGTGTTACACATTCGAATACAATTCTGTCTGCTAATGTTTGGTGTGGTATTGTAACTAACCATACCGCTGGGCCTCATTTCTTCTATGAAAGTTTAAATGGACAACGCTATTTGGCATTGGGTCATTGGCAGACGTAAAACTCAAGGTATGATAAAAACCTTGGTGCCTGTTTGTTGATTGTCCCGATCACTAAAGTTGGATTGTGAATTAATTAAATTATGAATTTGAAGTAAATTGGGTTGAAGAAATAGTATATCAAAATGCAGTAGAATACTTGGGACGTCCACATCAATTACACCTATTGGTTGAGTTTAAATATAGTTTTTAAAACGATTTAGAAAATATGTGGAGATGCAATTACGAGCATTTACCGATTTAAATAAAATCTTGTTCTATTTTTTATTGTTTTTCACTTGTTTGGTTTTTATTACAAGACGGTTGCATCGAGGGGTGCTTTTCTTGTTAAATACTAATTTAATTTTTATTTGTAAAACTTTTAATTACTACAGTAATAATTAAAAGAAACTATCATGCATTTGGATTGTATAAGAAATTCAATAATCTGAGCTACTGTGATGTATGTATGTTGGTTTGCGTCAACCAACTGTAAGGGGAGAGAATTTAGCTTGCACACCCTGTATAAACTCGCAATACATATTTTAGAATATAACGAGAGCTTCAAGGGTGAATTTTGATGTAAAGAACTACGGAGTTTGCAACAATACCCAAGGCGTGATAAAATATTATGGAAACATAACTAAAAAAAATGGCGAGCACTATCTTACTCACGAGGTTGTCAGCCCAGTTGAATGGGGTAATAATGTAGGAGTAAGTTTTAAGTAATTAGAAGAAGTTAATAAGCTTACA
Organism: Limonius californicus; assembly: GCA_014611495.1. Taxonomy (NCBI): domain Eukaryota; kingdom Metazoa; phylum Arthropoda; class Insecta; order Coleoptera; family Elateridae; genus Limonius; species Limonius californicus. The sequence continues at coordinate 22,253 of JABXWE010102187.1, forward strand.
GAAAAAGTTTTAGGTATCTTGTTTGATTGAATCCCTGATTACTGGAACAGATTTCGTGGAATTATTTACCATTAAAGAGAAGGACATTTGTGTTGCAGCACGAAAATATACGGGAGAGTTGTGGTACGATATATTGAGAGCTGAAGGTCACTCTAATATTAAATCCTGTCCACAACCAAGCGTAATACTTTAATCTTTTCACTTTTTTCAATATTTATTTTTAAGGAAGGAATATGTAATTTCAGTTTGGTGAACTACTCTGTAGTAATTATAACTATTTTTTAGGGTAGGGACCATGTCCAACATTTGAAGATATATTTTAATAGAATGCCTTTGCAAACATTTCCTTTCGGGACACTCAGATTTACTATAAAGGCAATTGACAAGAAAAACCCCGAAATTAACATGTTATGTTTAGTACTAGTAGTTGAAAACAAGTTCAATTAGGGAAACGTTGTTGAAAGTAGGTTGTTGCAATCTGATCAATTCGCAACACACGTGTATTTTTGTCAATTTTAATAAATACTAGCTAATAGTTTGTGAAAAAATATAATAAATAATCTGTGTGGAGTTGTGATATACATGTTTAACAGAAGAATATTTTGCTGACGAAAAATGTCTTTTTTACTTGAATACCTAAATTTTTATATTTTTGCTCTCAGCTTGTTTTTAATGATCTGTATGTTATTATATGTAATAATAAATATTAATGCAATATTGTACTTTCTGCCACGTTTCGGCATCTATTTATTAAAATTATCAGACATTCTGCAGAGTGACTTTAGTAGTTATGCATATATTTTAAGTGGTGATTGTTCAGATCAAAAGAATATAATATACGCATAATTGCCTTATGCAAATGTGTACGGTTACGGAGTTACAGCCTTGTAAAGTGAGACTTGTCCGATCACTTTTCTGCACATAATTATGGTAAACACGAATGTTTTGAAATTTTATGTGCATACGTTACTCATCAAGGTTGCAGATTAGAGCCTAGTTTAGTTGTAATAAGTGTACCAGTAGCGTCTCAAGTGGTAGAATCAGGTACTCTTTTCTCAAATATCTTCTAAATTATACTGCTTTTCTTAATTTTGAAAAAGTACTTACATTTGTAATGCAAAAATATCCAAAAATGTACTCCTGTTAAAAGCAGATAAACTTATCGGTTTTCCATTTAATTCAATTTTTATGAAAAATCGAGTTGCCGTGAAAATTTGGAAATTTAGTACTATGAGGATTAAACTGGCAGCATAGATTCAGGATAAGACTATAGAAACTGCTCATATGAACATTTGTCTGCAAACGCTTAGTTTACGTCACTTTTCAAAATGGAATGGCTAAGTAATACATAGAACGATATAATTAAAAAACCTTTTCTTATTCTGAATTGGTAGGCTTAGAGCCTGTTTATTCTAACGATTCTTTCCATCGCTTCCTTGGTCATCCCGGCGGCGATTTCTTACCAGATACTCTGGAGTCTCCTACTATTTTCGCATTCTTATCATCTGCCATTGTACACATATATGTTCATTCCACTTATTACGCATTCGCTGTACCCAGTTTGTGATGTACATTGCACTGTCTGTATATCTCTTCGTTTCTAATGTGATCTCGTCTAAATTATTCATGTTATTTTCCGTAGAGTTTGCATTTCCGTTGTCCAACATTTGTCTTGCCGTTATGGTACCAGGTCTTGTGGCTACAGCATAATTGGTCTTACGACTGCTTTATAAATTTTTACTTTTGTCTCTTTTCATATGAATTTGTTGTCCTATGTGGTACTATTTGATTTAAAGAAACTTGAGTTAAATTTAAAATGTTTTACTTGTAAACAAAGCTCTCCTTCTCTTGAAATTTTTTAATATTCCGCGAGGGGATCTTAAGCGACTTTGCAACGAAAAATTAAATGTAACTTTTTACTTCGACAAAACATTAAATTCGTTTCCTTGTTCATTGCGGGACTGTCTACCTGAATGCTGGAAAGCGAACAGCAGCCAATGAATAAGACAAAACGTATAATATCGATAAAATCAATTCGTAACAGAGTCTTGGCATTGTCATAAATATAAGAAAATCAGATAAATCTTTACATCAGGGCTGTGTGCATGTCCTTAGTTCTATCTTGGATATGTCTTCTATTTAAAACACCTCACGTGGAAAAGTCGCTTATTCACGCCAATTTTAGCTTATTTTGGTTGTTTTAAAAGGCCCTTAAGCATTCGAATCCTATGGGACTCAAAATAATGTGCGAATAAAATAATTGTTTGTAGAAGACGATTCCAAAGTTTTTGATATTTGCAGAAATATACATTCAGAAGGGGCCGGTAATGCACTGGCGTTATTTGATAAATAGTTACATTAAATAATTCTTCTTCGGAAGTCGGCAAGACTTGACGTGTCTACAAAGACTTAAACAGGAATGAAGTTAACTATAGTGGATACTGGGTGGTAGAAACTCTGTTAAAACTAAAGGAGAGGGGATAGCATGCGTCGTTCTTTTACAGGAGCTGCAAAGATATGAATAAAATCGTGTGATGTGATAATAATCTACAAAAGCGTTTTTAATAAGACTTTAAATTGGTTTGTAAATGGTATTATTAAAAAGTATTGCTAATCATGTAGAAATAAGAGGATGATTGATCTGATTATAGCAGAAAATATACGATCCTACAGCAAGAATATTCAATATCGTGGCACCTTATGAAAAGTATCATGGGTGGCCTATTTTTTAAATGGTAGGCTTTCTGATTTTCCGCTATATTTAGTGTTTTGTGTTTGTAGCTCGCTACCTCTACAAGCTACATTACAAGCATTTTAAGTAGTGCACTTTAGAAACCTATAGATAAAAAGAAGACAGCTACAGTGACGATACTATTCAAATCTGATAAAAATTTTGTAAAGGAATGGTAGATTACAGAACTTTTTATTCATCGTCGTAGTTCGTCTGTAAGGTCTTCTAATAATTGCAAAAGTCATACATTGATATGGTTAATTACTTATTATTATTCGTTCTAAATCGTTAGAAACCCAGAACTCACATTCTAAAAATATGGAAACACACTGGATATTTTACGGAAAAAAAAACAAGTTGGATGTCGTTTCTCGCGAAAACGGAAATGGGAGAAAATTATGTTTAGTGTTTTACAGTTCTACCTTTTTTATTTATAATCAACGAAAATACAAATACCTACACATCCCACACAACCATAGTTAACCTTGACTGTCCACAGAGTGGTTACTGGAAAGATAACCTACGCGAGGTACCTTAAACGCATCCTTTGTGCATCCATTTAGTAGTCACTAAAACTATAGGATACGTTACCTTTAACTTAAAGTTGAGAAATAGTTATTCTAAATAGTTAACTTTATCGCAACCAAAAAGGTTGACTTTTACTAACTTTCACGTACACATTATAGGTGCATATCTTTAAAGCGACCTACTGTGGTTAGTTTCCGGTTACATAGTCAATAACAGGCTTTAAAAGTTAACAGAAAGATACTTGTAAATCCCTACTAAAACATAACCATAGTAAGTTGGTATTAGTTAATAATTATGTTTGGGGACCGCGGTAGAGTAATGGTCGCAGCGCTTGGCTTCGGAGTTATTCTACCAAAGTCGCTCAGGTTCGAATCCTGAGCACTGCACTTTTCCAGGGTGTTTGTGATGTCTGGGGCATGGGGTTTTTCAAGGGTGGGGCATGTTAGACCTGTGAATAGCACGAAATGTACTGAGCCGGGATAAGCTGGGTGGGATGGGAATCCTTAAAAAAAAATAATTATGTTGCAATTGGATTTAAATGTACTCGTCATTTTAACTATTGACCAAATACCTTATTGCCCTGTAATTAGTGCGAAAATTGTTTACAACTTAAACCTAAATGTAATGTTATTATTGTTTATTTTCTATTTTTCAATTACTTATTTACAGAAATGAGTAACAAAAATAGACATATTGTAGGTTAGCCCAGAATATAATTAACATTCGGTAACATTCCACAATAGCGTTCTAGTAAAAATATAATCTTTTTGGCTACGATAATGCTAATTATTGAGATAATCTTTTCTTAAGTAAAAAGTGACCGTTAAATTCTTGTGGCATTTGTTCAAATAAATGTTACTTACTTACTTATAGATTAGTCACAGGTACTTACGTTGTCTACCTTTCGAGTAGACCCAAATGTACTGTAAGCTTCATGAAGAGGATAAGTAAAATAAGGGATTAGCAATTCCATTGCGGTTATTTAGTATTATGAGTTTTACAACAAAGTTTAACATCCGGATTAGTGATAATTTTGGTAATTTATAAATAAAATTACAAAAATTATTACAGAAGCACCTGTTAGTGTGGAAGGGTCTACAGCGTAAATTATTAAGGGGTGGACGGTTGTGTACCATCAAGCATGCGTTGTATCTACCGGGGCTTCTTTCTTAAACTATTAGCATTTGCGCGTGGTGGATGGTCATCGTTTTAGAAGGAGTAGCATCTGTTTTCAATTACAGTCCAAAAGCTTAGGGTGTGCAATAATTATTAAGTTTTTCTTTCATACAATTAATTTTAAATGAATATTCGAATGTGACAAGAACGGCCAATTCATTTTTTTTGTAATTTTTAGATTAAGCTCTTATCTGGTGGTTTTAACGTGGGAAATACAATTACAAGGATCTGGTCTAGGCTGGTGACACATGCCGTCATTATTGGTGCCCATCAAAAGTTGAAGCTGCAGAGGCTGAATATAAACCGACCATTGGTAGGTTATACTTTTGTTAATATGACTTCTTTAATAATTGCAATTATATTTACTTGCCACAAATATAAGCGTAAAGCAGTTTAACACTAGAAAAGAAAGAACGAATTAGTCCAACAGATAATTTTCGTTAACAAAATATTATTTGCTTGTAGTTGCATTGCCAAAGATCATACCTGGTGCCACAGATCTGGACATTTTATCCCTATGAAAGTATGGGACCGCCGGAGGACCTCAGAAGTTGCATATGCATTTTTTATTTACTCATTGTATAAGAAATAAAATGATTATTTTAATTGAAACCTTAATAGCATTCATTCGATAGAACCGAGGATTGCCTTATACATACAGTTGAAGATTGTTTCTTTGACAGAATTAGCAGTTAACTATTAATTCCTCCTTATATTTCTCAGTTCACTTTTTTACCGTCAATATGATTATCTTTCAAAAATAACCTAAGGATACCATTTTGAGATAGTATAAAGATGACTTTGAAGGTGAGAATTTGAACATCTTTCATGGTTAACCTTTTAGAGACTTTGGGGATGCCTTAAGATTGCTCTATGGTTAACCAATTTGTGATATAGTTAACCAGCAGGTTAACTTTTGGTTGACTAATAGTGCCCTTGCATTTTTGACAGGCTAACTTTTAGTTATCTTTTGGGTAGCTTTGGTTATATGGGATAATAATAATGAATATACCAAAGCTCCCTACTAATTCCTAGTAAGGAATACTCTGCAATCTTTAAGCCCTTAATAACTATTTGTAGACTGTAACTTTTGACAAATCTGTAGAGGAACTTCTTAATTAGATGTTCTTATACGACCACGTAGATATTTTAAAAATAAACAATAAACACTACATTTCGATCGGCACATCATTTATTGTGTATATTTTCAAAACGATTACAATTTATGAGTTTTATAGGTTTTTAAGCTTTCCTTTTATGAAAATAAAGGGCAACTTAATTTCTGCAGAATTTCAACTATTATTATTTTAGAATTAGAAAATTTTAACACTTTAATAGTGTCTGCCACATTCCAACGACGCATAATTAAGAAAGAACTATTTTAGGTATGGGATAGTTACCTACATTTTGTGATTAGTATATTAGTATTCGTCATACCTAATTTACTCTAATTAGCCTATTAGTCGAGTTACTGCTTTTAATCTCTCTTAAATAAAAAATTGGTTACCAACCAATTTATAAACACATAATTATTTCGGCGAGTAAACTTAGCCGTAATGTATGTAATATTTAGTCAATACAGTATCAAAAAATGTAGAGAAATATGAAAGAAATGGACGTTGTCATATAAAAAATACCAGTAATAGTTATAGAAATACGAAATTGTTTCAGTGATCAAACATATTTTGGTTCTGCTCTATTACCTGTAACTAATAACTTCCTTTGCGATTTTTGTATAATTTTCAAGGGCGACAGACTATCTGCGTAGGCAAATAAAATAAAAAGTAATTGTGGTTCCGTATGTCCTGTCCTGAAAACATGACAAACGCTGTTGTTTGTTTTATAGTCTATTTTTGTTTGGTATGTTTTTTTAATAATTGATTTTACGTGTAGTTATTGAAAGTTTAGCATGTATTTTTTATAGCCAGCAAGGTGTTTATTTCATTTGCTGCGTGATCTGCAGTGTTTACAGGATTATTATTAAAATATTTAACTAGAGTAGGTTGAAAAAGTGTCTGCATTTTATCCAAACATATTCCTATACAGAATTAAACAAGAATTTCATGAGCTTCTGTGAATTTTAGTTTGTTTGTAATTATTTAATATAAATACTCTATCTGATATATGTCAAGGTGAAGTTGATACAACCTAGAAGATTAGCTTAATAACGGTCCATTTGAGTAATAATAAATCAAAATCACTCAATCACAATGTCCTAATTTTAAAGTAAAAAAATAGGCTTTGAAACTTTTTATTTTTAAAAGTTTCTAAAAATATTAAAAATAAAATATGCTACATAACTTCTAAATAGTTTAATAGTTCTCAGCACAAACACAATTACAGTATAAAACCAATTTCATACTTGAATATTTTTTGAAAATTATGGCACGTCAAAGTTTATCGGTGTTGTCTCCTTCAATCTCATCAATTCCTTATTCGCTTCATTCCCACTGCCACGCAACATTAGTTAAATTGCAAAGGAGATAATTAAACATGTGTATAACATATATAAAGGTTTATCAACATTTAACGAAGTACAGTAGTAGAACCTCTGCTTTACATAAAGCAGTATTAATGATTTACTATAAACGATTTATACAGAGCGTGTTCAACTGAAATCCATCTTCGATCAACTTAGCCTAGAAAACAAATGCAATAATTTAACTGACGTTTGTTAATGTTAGAAGTGTTTGTAAGCAACATATTAATAAGTTCCTGGCGTAGGAATTTGATTCGGACTTTTAAAACTTCGACTTTGAAATGGCGTTTTTTGTTGAAAATCCATTCAAGTTTGATCAGCGTGCTGTCCTACAATTTTTATGCGCTGAGGGTGTGCAGCCATTGCAGATTCATACGGGAATGCAAGAATGCATGTATTGCGTACCCAACTGTGAAGGAATGGCGCCGATAATTTAAGAATGGAAAAGGGGGGACTATGGATGAGCCGCGACCAAGTGCACGGTGTATTGCATTAACAGAAAACAATATGGCATGTTTGGAAGACCTTATTAGAGAAAATCGTCAAATTTCAATTAGAAAAATTTCAGAAATTGTTGGTGTGGGTGTAGGATCTGTCAATGGTATTGTTCGTAATCTGGGTTACAGCAAAGTTTGTTCGTAATGGATTCCTTGTCTCTTGTCTAATGAACAAAAATGCTTGCGAATGGGCTTATCGCTGCAATACCTGACAGGCTCTAGGCCAAATGGTGATGACTTTTTTCTGTCAATAGTTGCTGGTGAGGAAACTTGGTGCCATTACTACGAGCCATCCAGTAAGTTATCGTCGGTGCAGTGGAAACAGTCAAGTTCACCACCACCTAAGAAGTTTAAAGCACAACCGCCTGCAGGAAAGATAATGTTAACATTTGTTTTCGACCACGAAGCACTCTTGTTGATAGAGTTTAAGAAACCTGGAGTAAATGTCAATGCAAATCTGTACAATGAAACTTTGAACAAGCTTAATCAAGCAATAAGACGGAAACGTCCAGGAATACTTACGCGTGGGGTCATTTGGCTGCACGACAATGCTAGACCTCATGATGCATGTGGTAAAAGAAAATCTTCAACGAAAGAAATAGGGGGTTTTAGTGCATCCACCCTATACACCGGATCTATCGCCTTGCGATTTCAATACTTTTTGACCGCTGAAGAAGGCGTTAAAAGGTCGGCATTTTGAGTCTGACGCAGAAGTACAGATAGCTGTGGAAGACATCTTCAATCAGTAGCCACAAGAATTCTATGAGCAGGGTATACGTCGGTTAGTAAAACAATGGTGCCTTAACTGTGACGGTAATTATTTGTAATTAAATTATTGAATAAATTGTTAATAAAGCAAAAATGGGTTTCAGTTGAACACACCTCGTACTAAACTTTCGTTTAATGTTTTTGTAGGTTTACCTTTATAGGTATTTCAAATACTCTCAATACTGAATGTTTTAGAAATCTTTATTTATTTATTTTCCGGTTTTCTGTGATAAAAATGTAGATAAGCTCATGTTTTATAAAGGTATTTGCTTGGAGTTGTAGTTATACATGGTTAAATTTGGTACTTGTAATAAAATACACTGCTCAAAATAAAATAGGGATCATTTCTTATAACTGCCACAATTTCGTTTAGGATTGGTACTTCGTTTTGAAAATCGGAATAGATATAGCTTAAAGATGGAATTACATGATACCATATACCGTTTCATAAAGAAACGAACACATGTTCCACAAAGTCTGAAGAACTACACATTGTCAAAAATCAAAGTGGGTATAGTATTTTCAAAATTTTTATCTATTCTCAACACAAATATTTGAAAAGATATTGTATATTTTTAAATGAGGTATTGTCACGACTGGCTCTTATAACAGCAGTGCAACGTCGTGCCATGTTTTGTTTATAAATTTAGCAATTTCTTCTGATATATTACAGAAATATATTTAACATTGTCAGAGTAGTTATTTAGATATGTTTCTTGAATTGCTACTATACGATCTTGCTTTTTAAATAACACATTTATTTCTCGTTTTGTAAACGATCACCTTTAAATGAAACGCAAACGCTTAGTTTACAAGGTACAACTCATTTCGTCTTAATTAATAAATAAGATTATGTTTACACAAGACATTTGTTGAGTTGTAGCTTGTATCTAAGCGTTTGCGAACAAATGTTTATACGACGTTTCTCTATTGTTTTGTTTTCTTGAATCTGTGATGCGAGGTTAATCCAGTAATACGAAGTTTCAAAGTTTTCATGGTAACTCCATTTACCTTAAAAATTGAATTATCTCGAAGACACTTGTGTTTATAGACATGTTACAAAAGTACCTCTTTGGGTACGTTGGCATGTCTAATAAGATAATTTTGTTAGCAAAATAATGTCAAAGATATTGTAGAAAAAAGTATCTGATCTGCCCACACGAGACGCCTCTGGTGCACTTGACATTGCTCCAACTATTACCATAATTATATGCAGAAAAGTGATCGGACAAGTCTCACTTTAGAAGGCTATAACTCCGGAACGTTGTATTTTCGGTCCCAGGTCCATGTAAAACATTTTATGTTTCGCTGTGGAGAATTCCCTCCGATTGTTTGGGCAGGCATTTTTGGTACGTAAGAGTGAGACGTTTTCTACAGTGTTTTAAACTACTACCATCATTAAAAATAAGTTGCTTACATTTTAAAACTATTCTGAACTTCGATGAATGCATAAGTGTTAGGGTCGACGTCACGGCGGCGGATAAAAACTACTCAATTTTGATATTAAATAAGTTTTCAGCGTTTCTGCATTTCATTTCTGGAGTTCCTGGGAAAACAAATAGCGGATGAGCTCAGAAATCACTGGCGGCGACATGCAATATACAGGGTGTCTCAGAAAGAATGGGCCAGCGTTTAGTCATAGATTTTTAGGTAAAAATAAACCGATTAAACCTAATATACCTTAGGCAGAAAGTCCTTCCTTAAGAAGATATAAAAATAAAAAAATAAAGTTCAATTTTTTATTTTATCTTTTTATTGTAATTTCCACAAATCTAATGATATTTCTTTGAAATTACAAAATAAGGTACTCTTAGTTCATACGCTTAAAGGCAACTGTTTGCCTTAAAATGCTTGTCCCAAGTTTTGGGTTGTCGTTATGACGTGCAATTATCAGGTAGCCACGATCGCAGAAATAATGGGTAGTGCTTGTGACCTACAGTAAAGAACAATGCTAAGTCAATTAAATACTTTGATGTTATAGAACTAGTATTTTTAATTTCTGTTTTGTTTACGAAAATGCGTCGACATAACGAATGTCCAGGAATTTTCGTAAAGATAAAACAGAAATTAAAAATACTATTTCTATAACACCAAAGTATTTAATTGACTTAGCATTGTTCTTTAATGTAGGTCACAAGCACTACCCATTGTTTTTGCGATCATGGCTATCTGATTATTGCACGTCGTAACGACAACCCAATACTTGGGACAAGCATTTTAAGGCAAACGGTTGCTTTTACGCGTATGAACTAAGAGTACCTTATTTTTGTATTTTTTAATTCTCTTTCAGAAAATAAAATTTTAAAACTTTCTACTAATAACAAAGTTAGAGCTAAAATAAAATTTCAGTTGTAGGTTAAGTGCCTCTTACGGTCAAATCTGGTTAATGAAAATAATTCTATCACTGTATTGCATAATGATAAGTATGTGTACCAAATTTCACAGAAATATCTTTAGATTTGTGGAAATTACAATAAAAATAAAAAATAAAAATTGAACTTTAAGGCCCTATAACTACGCTACTGTTTCCAACAACCACTTCCATAGACACACCAATCTTGTATAATAGCACTAATAGGACCCAGTGCTTATAAACCACATATAATAGCCAGTAGATAATACGTAACCATTTGGGTAAACACGTATAAAGCTTCATGGGATATAAACCATTATAACCTCGCCTGCTGATTATATTAGTGGATATTGCTATTGCAGTCTATCTTGATATATAAACATATAAGTGGTAAAACTAATATTGCACTTTACCTCAGCGTCGAAGACAATCGTATGGCAATCAGTTAGTAGGTTCGCAAACGCTATTAATTAGTTATATCGCCAACATTATGATAGCGTACGCCCAGCCACAAACAACAGTGGCTTTCGCAGACTGCCACTAGCGATCCTTCTTAAGGGTACGCACACAAAGAAAGCAGGTTGCCTGCTTACTGGCAGTCGGCGCCTATAAGCGCCAATAATTAAGGATGCTTTTAAATGTTCCCGCACATAGACAAAGCAGGTCGGAACTTGTTGCAAAAGCCGATCGGCGCCGAGTATTTACCGGAATGAATTTTTACTTCTTGGTCGCTTGTTGCCGGCATCAAACGTGCTCTTGCAAATGAGGAACTATCTGTGATTATGGAGCCAGGCTAATGAAACAGATATTGAGGTTTCCAATAACAATACAGATTTAGACAAGATACATTCAGTCTTTCTTCTGGACGGATTGGCTGCTTGTGCCAATTACACCACGGAATAAATGGTGATATTCACCATAAACTTTTCAGTCTCGATTTACTGGATGTATCCCTTGCTTTGTTCGTTGCATCTTTAGAAATATATTTTCCACTAACACAAAATCTTCCTCTGAAGATGAACTAGACATCTTGGTCGAATAAAAGTTGCTTTTAAACTGGCAAGTAACCCGCGTTTATTGTGTACGCTTGCGATGACAAATAAGCGCCGGTTTTCGGCGCTGAAAGTAGGCGCTGAGTAACCTGCTTTCTCTGTGTTCGTACCTTAACACTTTACTACCTCTTGTTTATCCCTCACATTCCAAGAAACACTTGCCCGTCAGGCCTCTCGTTCAAAACCTATTAATCCTCATCAGATGTTATTGAGAGCCAGCAGAAGTTACGTATACGCCTACAAATAGTTATTTGTTGAGCGTAAATTTAATAATATTCACAGTAGATAAAAACCACTGCCTAACATATGAAATCATTATTACAGACTTCGGTTTGGGCTTCACGTCATGTAAATTTTTATATGACTAAATTTGAACTTTGCAATGCTACCCAAGGGCTAATAAAATTCCATGGCAATATAACCCCCGAAACTAGTGGACAGTTTCTCAGCTATGATATGTATTCGCCAGTTGAGTGGGGTGACAATTTAGGGGTAAGTTATTAAAACAGAGCGAATGTAAGATAAACAACCAGATTTAGGTACACTGCCGGATAGATACCAAAGTCACGGAGAACAACTTTCTGGAGTTGTTTACGATACGAGAGAAGAACATATGCAAGGCAGCACAGATGTATATGGGAGAGTTTTGGTACGATATAATGACACATACCGGCTACGCTAATCCTAGATCCTGTCCAATACGAGCGGTAAAATATAAATTTCAATTTATTCATATGCTATTAACAGAAATATTTTCTTAGGGAAGGTATTATGTGAATCATCTGAATTTGATACTCAAACGCTGTAATACAGTGTAGCTAGTAAATGAAATTTGTAGTTGTTGACAAAGAACAATTTGAAATAAAACATGTACTCAAAATTATTTACATTTTGTTATTGCAATTTAAGTTACAACCTGCGATAACCGATAATATACTGATTAATATTAGAATCATTTAAAGTTTCATCGGCACTTTGTTCTTGATGATTACTTTGTATGTGCAAGCGGTACAAACGAGGATCATGATAAAGAAAGAAAGAAGCTATAATTTATTTGTTGTAAATTGTATGGGGTGAATATAAATGATAATACAAGAGTACTTTCCGCATTAATCCTACATTGTACTTCATAGAGGTTGCAAATGGTAAGAAAGTAAATTGAGGACTTTTCAGATTTACCCATAAAAACAAACTATTTATTCAGAACCATAACTACAAAAGTGTGAAAAATTTCTGCGTCACTTAAGTAGTTGAGGAAAAATGGTATTAAAAAAACATTTTTCAAATTTGTTTTGGCCAATTAATGTAGATACCCACGTAGATATTCAAAAGCTGTTGTACAGTGCAGCTAACAAATCAAATTTGTGCTTGTTGAGGAAGAAAACCTTGAAATAAAACATTTACTCAAAATTACTTACATTTTATTATTGTAATTTAAGTTAAAACCTACGATAACACATAATATACTTACTGATTAATATTAGAATCATTTAAAATTTCATCGGCCACGCTTTGTTCTCGATGATTAGTTTGCATGTATTTGGCATTCTCGCCGTATATGTGCAAGGTATATTCAAGACATGGAAAAGAACATTTAACAGCAATTTCTTTTAACAAAATTATATACTCATTTTAGTACATAACCACTAAACTTATAGGAATGCCTTATTACGAAAATTATTTGGTAATAAGGTTGAGAATAGTATATAACGATTCAATTTTATCCAACTTAAAAGTGATCAAGAGAAAAATAATTATTGTTGTCTGTCTTTTTAATGACTTTTTATCTAGTCAAAGTTCACGGCAACTTCATGAACATTTGGAAGGTGTAGTAATTTATTGTTATGTTCATTTAAAATTTGCCGCCCTGTATGAATTAATTCCGTATTTTGATTGCCGCTTCACAGGAATTATAACGTTATTTTAATTGCAGTTTTATTTTGAACACAGTTTTGGTTACTTTGCGTCTTTCTAAAATTGAGTTATGTTGATAGTTCCTTTTGTGTCGAAATTGCCGATTTTTGTTCTTCTCGCGCGCGACCTTAAGCACTTCCGAGAACTCACGTGTCCCTTATTCTAGAACTTTTACATAAAATTTCGTAATATGGTGCAATCTTTTTGGGGGGCGATGCAGCTTCATGTCGCGTTAAGTATTCAGTCAGCCTTAGATCTCCGCCAGACTCCGGTCTTCGAAAATACCATCAATCGAGGGCCGTTACAAAGGCCGAAGCTACACCCTTAAGGCAGACGGACGTAACTTCGAATATCGTTTTCTTTTCCAACACGGCACCTTTTGCTACTTCAAGTTTTACCGTATCGCTGTTTGCTGTAGAGCAAAATTAAATCGACTTAAGTCGGATATATAAATAGTAGCAGAATGTTCGCCTTGGTTTTGGACAATTAAGGATAATAATTGCTACTGTCTATTCAGTTCGGATCTCAGTGATGAGAAAAGAAAAAAACCGTGCAACTGTTTTGCTGGAAATTGTTTCCGTCGTCCGAAACGCCTCGCTTCTGTCTCAACGTTAACTGACCACGTTGAAAGCAACTCATCCCTCTACAGGGGCGTAACAGCTAGATCTCGTTCCAAGGCTGCCCCGAAGAACATTGTCTTCCTTCTCTTTTTTTGGCTCTGCATCTGGAAATCGCCCTTACATTGTGCCTATCTCGTTCTAAGCCATCCACCGGAATTCAAGTTAAAAACCCAGTTGTGTTGTGATAAGCAAACCTTTTTTTGCTCGTGTTAACTTGCAGACTTCAAATTTAACTTCATGTAAATAAAAAGACGACCTTCAGTCGCCATATGTGGTGTTAGTTTAATTATAAAACTTCCAGATTATATTGTTTTATTCTTGTGAACTTCAGCGTCCCTGGTGTACGTAGCTGTATGAAAAACGTAAATCCCGTTGCACCAGTGGCGGCGAGTTTTTCTGAACGTTCAAAAATTAAAATTATGTAATCCGAACTTATAGCGTTATCACTTGTCATTTTCTTGTACTGTCATTTTTAACAATTTAATTATATGTGTGTTAAAAATTTATTATGTCTTTTGTACTTGGTTGTGTACGAATTTTGCAAGCTTAAATATATAGGAGGAGACACAATGAAGGTGAGTTCCGTTCCCGTAAGCTTTTGGCTTCTCGGCCTTCCACGAGGACCTACAATCAGCTGGATTTGGAAGGTGGCGCCCACAAATTTTGACTTACCCTGTACACAACTAAAGATTTCCTCCCGTAAGCGATTTTCACGAACTCCCCCTACTCCTCTGAGCTAAGCTAAGCCGTTTTTCCATCTATCTGGTTACGAGTCGTCGGAAAAGCTCGATTGGCCCGTTACATTATTTTAGGCCAAATTCAAGTTTAGAAATATATATTTTTCTGTAATCTTGGGTTATCGCTACTATGATTCGGTTATGCACATTTTATGTCCTTGGTAGTTATATACCAAGCTTTTATGAACATGGTATTAGACATTTAAAATAGCCTACCTTATTTCAATAACAAAAAAGTGTTTTCATTTTGTTACCGTGGCTAATAACATCCTTGATGATTCAACTGTTTTCCTATACCAGGTTATAGATGCAGGCAAAACATTTTCGATGTCAAGTTTACATATAGAGATCCCTGATAAAATATATAGGAGCAGAAACATCACAGAGTGGTGCTAATGGATATTTGTTTATAAACGAATAAACAAATATAATGCACTGTACCTAATTCCATTTTAAAATATCCTGCTGTAGAGTAATGGTTTTTATAACCTTTCACGAATGATTTCCTGCACGATTCAACTGTTTTTTATACATGAAATAAATAATGCCGCAAACAATATTAATTAATGAAACTTGCACTATGTATACGAAAATCCAAT
Source organism: Limonius californicus (assembly GCA_014611495.1). Lineage (NCBI taxonomy): Eukaryota > Metazoa > Arthropoda > Insecta > Coleoptera > Elateridae > Limonius > Limonius californicus. Next base: position 37,707 of record JABXWE010102187.1, read on the forward strand.
TCTCTTCAAACGTTGAAGAAAGGGGAAATTTTATTATTTATGATGTATTTCCGTTATGTAGTAGTATTGACGATTTTATTAATGGTAATTTAAAACAAATATGTAAAATTTATAGTTTCATACAGTCTTTAGAACCGCTTGTAAGCCGAAGTGTAATTTTGTTTGTTTTCCAGTGTGTTTCGAGTGTTCGGGCATTTGTAGGATGTCGGCAAGTTTAATATTATCATCCTTTCCACACTATCAGTCCATAACTTATTGCTTAAATGTTCAATACGGGAACAAACAATATCCTCAGCCAAAAGGGTTATATCAAAATCACCAGAAAGGTTGAAAATTCTAGTAATAATCATAATCAACCCTACTCCAATATAACCTCAACTTTAGTACAAAACAAACCCATGAAATAATACCCGAAAAAAAGGAAGCGATAATATTAAACTCACTTGAAGGAATACAACTTAAAGAATATATTTTTACAGATGGAATCGAGGTCAACCCCAAAAAAATTTGTACAATAACGCAGGATAATTAATATATCAGGACAAGACTTTAATATTCCGAAAATGATTTCACCATCCTTAATACTAATAATTTCGAACGTGTCGCTCAACATTCCATGAATTTATAGAAAAATCACTAAGAGATATGGTAATCAAAATATCATCACTGGATACCTTCATCAGAACAGGACTACAAGAATCTGACTACGCGTATATAATAAGTTTCTGGCGTTCAGTATATTACAGATCAAACAGGAAACTTCCCCTAACAAACTCGTTACTAATCCAATAGCAAAGTAACAATTACAGAATTTTTTACTACATGATGACATTAGATGTTTTATATGTAAACAAAACGGGCATCACTCGCCTAATTGCGACTTTAACACAATGGCTAATTTGAATAAAACCAACAATAAACTACCTTCAGCAACAAGTGGCGAATCATCACCCATAATAATTGATTCAAGTATGATGAACGACTCTGTCAATCAAGAAGAGTAAAACCCACAAAATAAAGTTTCACACGAAACGCTAATTCAAAGTCAAACACCAATCAATCTTTTTCGGAAACCAGTAACTAAAAAGAAATGGGTCTAGAAGGAAAGAACATATCAATCTACAATAAATGAAATGTTACTATTAATTGAAAAACCAATAACCGAAAACCCATAGTAATACAATACTACGTAAGAAAATTGTAAAAACTTCTTTTTCATTCAGTAAAGAATCTATCTGAAACGGCAAAAAAGTACTCCGCTAAATAATAATAATAAAATATCGATTCACAAGAATAATATCCAATTTGCAAAAAAGAATAATACAAGAAAAAATTTTAGAAGATATAGTACATTCATAATAAATTAACGTAATACTATAAAGCGTATACAACTGTTGCATCGTCTTCTACAAAAGATTATAAGACATTGAGATAAAACTAAAAGAGCTAAATCCAACTATTAAAAGAACGTCACAGAAAATGATGAAAATGAAAACCGAAGCAGATATCAATGGTATTTTTAAAAAACACTTCGTTTCATATGAAATGCACCACCCATTAAAAATAAAGCTACGAGTTTGAAACTTTGCTAAAATAATGTTTCCTTATTGCGTATGAAATGATCAGGTTTTCATAAAAAAGGATCAACAATTATAAGAAAACAATAACAACAGCTCGTCTAAGTTATTAGGAGTTCTTGGCAATAATCTTAGTCGCCGACCCATCATGTCCCAAAGATGTTCGATCGGCGATAAGTCCGGTGATGGTGCAGGCCAGGGCAACATTTGCAATTCTGCCTGTTGGAGGTACGCTCTGGTAATGTTTGCAGTGTGTGTACGTTAGTTATCCTATTGGAAAATAGCGTTTTCCAACATCTGCTTGAATGGTACTAACACCGGTTCCAGTACATTATGAATATAGCGATGAGCATTTAAAGTGCCTGGGATGATCGCAAGAGGTGATCTTCTACCGAAACAAATCGCACCCCAAACCATAACTTCAGGTGTTAAAGCTGTATGCCGTCTTCCAACAAAGTCTAGATTTCGTGTTTCTCCTCGATGTCGACGTACCTTCCTACGGCCGTCATTTTCCCATAAACAAAATCTTGATTCGTCACTGAAGACAATGTTGTTCCATTGCTGCAAGTAAGCCTAACAGCCTTGTGATGTGCAGTTAAAGGGAGCCGTTGGAATGGACGGTAGGATCGCAATTCAAAAAAAGAGATTTTTCTGTAAATTTTTGCCATTGACATGCGGGTGAAGAGCTCGCATCCAGTCTACAGCAACAGACCTTGTTGTTTGAAAACGAACTCGCGTAGCCATTCTTCGAAGAAGTCGATCTTCACGAACATTGCTGCTACGTGGAGGTCTACCAGCTGGACAATGTCGCTGAGTGCCTTCTTCTGATCAAGCAGACCATATTCGTGCCGCTGTAGTATGGTCCCGATTTATCCTACGCAATAATGAAACATTATTTTAGCAAATTTTCAAACACGTAGTGTTAAACGTTACGAGAGTTTGGAATGATACTCATTTAGTTGTTTTTAATCTTTATTACACTTATAACATGACGCATGTTGCCATGCTTGGTGGTTGTAGTGGACTGTGTACAGTAAAAGTCCGTTCTTACTTAAACTACCCTCGCCCTTGCGCAGAAGCAGGCGGAAGCTACCAATCACCAGTGTATGCTTTAATTACTAAGAATAAGAAGTTAGGGTACCCAACATTCTCCCCGCCTTGAAATACACTTTCAAAATATAACACAATTAATATTGAATAGGTACTTAACTATAACCTTTTAGATGAATACATAATATGAAATTAATAACTAAACATGCAATTTAACACCAAACAATAATCAAAGTTTTGCTCAATCATCCTTTGCCACAGGTAACGGGCAAATTTTAGTCACTCCACGTTTCACTATTCCAGCTTGAGTTTTTATTGACACCACTCTCACTAACCCATCGCTGCCTGGATGAGTCTCGCAGATACGTCCAAGTTTCCATTTCAGAGGAGGCGTATTCTCCTCTTTAAGCAGGACCAACTGATCAAGTTTTAAATTTTTCTGCGGTTTTAGCCATTTGGTTCTTTGTTGCAGTTCACCCATATACTCTCTAGACCATCTCGTCCAAAAGTGTTGCACCATTTGCTGGAGATGTTGAAATCGTGAAAGGCGATTCATTGGGATGTCTCTTACATCCGCATCCGGTATAGCATTTATGGTTCTTCCAATTAAAAAATGTCCAGGAGTTAATGGTTCTAGGTCATTGGGGGAAGAAGACATGGGATGTATAGGACGTGAATTTAGGACTCCTTCAATTTGTGTGATAAGAGTTAAAAAATCTTCAAATGATATTAAACAATTTCCCAATACCCATTTCAAATGATACTTAGTAGCCTTGACTCCCGCCTCCCACAATCCTCCAAAATTAGGACTGTGAGCAGGAATAAAATGCCAATTTAACATATCTTTATTTATCGCCTGATTTAAAGTTTTACTATTTTTTATTAAAAAATTCCCTAATTCCTTTAATTGGGATGTAGCACCCACAAAATTGGTTCCGTTGTCGGAATATATGTGCGCCGGTTTTCCGCGCCGCGCTACAAATCTGCGTAGAGTTGCCAAAAACGCATCAGCAGTCAATTCGGTGACTGGTTCCAAATGAACTGCCTTTGTTGAAAAGCACACGAATAAACATAAATAACATTTAAGAAAGGTTTTTCCGCGGCCTTTTCGTTCTTTTACTGTAAACGGGCCTGCATAATCAACACCTGTTGTATAAAATGGATACATTGGTGTCACCCTTGGTTCTGGTAAATTTCCCATTAATTGTGTTATGTGTACCGGTTTAACCTTACGGCATTCTAAGCATTTGTTAACAACTGACCTAGCAATTGATCTCCCCGCCGTGGGCCAAAATGTTTCCCGTACCGAAGCTAGTAGTAATTGCGGTCCAGCATGTAGCAATCTAAGATGCTCTGCTTGAAAAATTAATTTTGCCAAAGGATGTTTTCCTGAAATTAGCAACGGGTGCTTTTTGCCGAAGTTGAAATTTGAGTTTTGTAGACGCCCACCCACGCGTATTAAGCCTTCCGAATCAAGGAAAGGTGTTAATTGTGTAAACCTCGTGAGGTTCGGTTTGTCCTTCCCTTTTAAATATTCTAATTCCTGCTGCAAACTGTTAGCCTGTGATAATTTTACCAAGAAGTTTGTTGCCTTATTTATTTCTGTGTATGTTATATTTCCTCTTGCCCTCTGATCACGGGTTTTTCTACAATTATTTACAAATCTTAAACAAAATGCCATAATTCTTTGTAATTTGTTATACGAAAACTCATAATTAAGCTCCAAATTTTCCCTCTCCACGCAAGTCGTTAATGTTCTAAGTTGATTTTTTAATTCAGGTAACTCATTACTTTCTGTTAGAATGATCGAAGGAGGCCACAGTTCCTCTGATAACGTTAACCACTGTGGGCCCTGCCACCAAATCGAATTGATCAACTCATTTGGCCAAACTCCCCTGGATATCAAGTCCGCAGGATTATCATGTGTCCCTACATGACGCCAATCATCTATGTTTGAGATGTCTTGTATTTTAGCTACCCTACGCGCAACAAACGTTTTTAAAAGATTTGATGGCGACCGCAACCAATGAAGCACTATGGTGGAATCCGACCAGTATGAAATTTTATCAAATTTAATGTTTAATGCCACCTTTACCTTGGTTATTAATTTTGCTGCTAATAGAGCACCACACAACTCTAATCTAGGAATTGTCGTGCGTTTAATGGGCGCAACTCTGGACCGAGCACAAAGTAAGTTTACCAAAATGCAACCCGTATGTGTTTGAACTCGAATATATATGCACGTCCCATATGCGACCTCAGAAGCATCTGAAAATGCATGCAGCTCCGCCCGAACGTACCCGGAACTCGGAACGTATCTTGGTATTGCAATAGATTTGAGTAAAGTTATATTATTTTTGAATTTTATCTATTTTTTACGTAGCTCATCTGATATGACATCATCCCATCCTAATTGGTATGTCCAAAGCTCTTGCAACATAATTTTTGCAAAAATAATACACGGCCCTACTAATCCTAACGGATCAAATAATTTCGTAATCGAGGATAATATTTCCCTCTTTGTTATCCTTTTACCTGAACCTAAATCACTGACGTTATACCTTAATACATCTGATGTAGGAGCCCAAATTAATCCCAACGTTTTTTTCTCTTTCCTATCTCCGATGTATAATTCATCCTGTACTTCCCTATTTGATAAACTTATTCCCGCTAAAATTTTTGAATTATTCGAGACCCATTTTCTTAATTTGAAACACGCTGCCTCCAAAATACTTGTTATTTCTTTGTGCAATACCATGGCATCTGAAATGCTAGCTGTACCCGTAAGAAGGTCATCGACATAAAAATCCCTTAGAATAACCTCCGCCGCCTTTGGGTACCTGTTCTTGTAGTCATAAGCTGCCTGTTGTAAAGATCTTACCGCTAAGTACGGCGCCGACGCTATAAGTAACCGTGTTGAGTACAAAATGTTCTAGAGGGTCTGAATAGTTTTCTCGCCATAAAATGCGTTGCAAATCCCTGTCTGCCGGCTTTACTAATATTTGTCGGTACATCTTTTCAATGTCTGCCGACAATACATAAATGTGAGTTCGGAACCGCAATAAAATGTTAAATAAGTCTTCCTGAATTACAGGACCTGTATGTTGAATGTCGTTTAACGATAAGGTATTTGTCGTTTTGCACGACCCATCGAACACCACCCTTAATTTGGTTGTAACATTATTTTCCTTTAAAACTCCATGATGCGTTAAATAATAAACCTTTGAGCACCCTATATTTGAACTATCAATTTTTGTCATATGTCCTAAATTTTTGTATTCCCTCATAAAGTTTACATATGGCTGCCTTAGCATGCTATTTTTGTTCAATTTTCGTTCCAAGTTTAAAAATCGTTTCGTAGCCGTTTGCAAGGAATTGCCTAATTCAGGTATCGGAATTTTGAAGGGTACGGAAACTATAAATCTACCCTTGTCATCCCTCTGCGTTGTTTCTTCAAAGTGTTTTTCACAAAATTTTTCGTCAGAAGATAATATTCTATCCCCCGTAATTTCCTCTAACTCCCAGAACATGCTTAATTGCTCTTGTACGTCGATATTTCTTGCCAAATTACAGATTATTCCTTGTGAATTCGTGTTTTTATAAGAAAGGGGACCCCCCAGCACCCATCCTAATGTGGTTTTTTGTAATGTGGGTTGATTTTGCCCTAACTTAATTCTTTCAGAACACATCAGATCCCAAAACACATCTGCTCCCAATAACAATTCAATTTTTCCCGATCTGTGAAAGTAATTATCAGCCAATTTGATATTTTGTGGTATTGTGAACATAGTTTTATCAAACGATTGGATTGGCATATCTTCTGTGATTTTATCAATTACGTAGCACATAACGGTGTTATTATACGAGTCATCGCAAGAACTAAATTGAATTTTAATTTTATATTTAATCTTTGATGAAATTTGATTTATACCTACTACTGATATATTGGCTTCCGATTTTTGTAGACCTAACTTGTCGCACAGTTCTGTGGTTACAAAACTACTTTGTGAGCCACAATCTAACAATGCACGGCAATTTTTGTAATTATCCCTAATGCCGTTTATTTTTACAAGTGCCGTTGATAACATAACTTGTCCCTTTAAGTTACTGCAATGCGCTGTTACAATTTCCTGACCACCTATAGCTTCTTCTGGTTGCGAATTACTTGTACCCGTGTTATTTGTGTTTACATTGTCGTAATGCAACATTGTGTGATGTCTTTTTCTACATTTCCTGCACCCTCCTGCTCTACATTCTGTGCTGAAGTGATTTTTCTTCAGACAGTTTAGGCACAATCTTTTCCCCTTAGCTTCTAACGTTCTGTTGTATGCATTTAAGTTTAGAAATCTTTCGCAAGTGTAAATTAAGTGATCATTCTTATTACAATACGCGCAACTAGTTCTATGAGATTCGCGTTCGGCATCCTTTGATGCTGCTAATAAAGTGGTTGTTACTCCTGTCGCCTTGAAATCAAATTTTTTTTGCACATATCCCCGTTTTGTTGCCTGGTGTCCTAAGGTTTCCAACAACCCACACCTACCCTTCAAAAACAATGTTATGTCTTTGATTGACGGAAGTTCCTCTTCATTTAATCTACTCGTTTCCCATTCCCGCTTTGTTTGAATATCTAATTTGGTTGCGATTATATATATCAATAGTGTTCCCCAATGTTTTACCGGCTGTCCTAGCGCTTCAAGTGACAATAAATGTTTTGTAAAATCGTCAACTAGTTTTCTTAATTCAGCTGCCGATTCCTGCCTAACTACTGGCAAATTATGAAGAGCCTTTATGTGATTGTTTATTAAGAGTTTTTTATTGTCGTATCTTTCGCAAAGTATTGTCCAAGCGACTTCATAATTTGCCTCACTTATTTCTAACGACCTGATTACCTGTGCTGCTTGACCTTGCAAGCTTGATCTTAAATAATGCAGCTTCTGAATGTTAGTTATATTTGCATTTAAGTGTATTATTGAATTAAAGGTATCTCTGAACTCAAGCCAGTTTTCGTAAAAGCCCGAAAAATTTGGTAATTGGATTGTTGGTAGCTTTACGTTATTATTATATGCGTTGGAACCAATCACCGAATTAACCTCTGCCACCGGCGCTGGTAGCGATGCCACGTCATTATTGCGCTGAAGTTTATGATTACTTATAATATGTTTTGCCTTTGCAATTGTAACAACATACCCCGCTTCAAACTGTTCCCTCTCTCCGTATTGCTCTAATAGCTGCTCCTCCTCACAAGCTTCTTCAAGTTTTGATTGAAGATCGCAAAATTCATTAAATAATTCTTCTAACCTGTTTACCCTCTCCTGTAATTCTACGACCGTTAATGCACTAATTATCTCCCCATTATCTTCAAGACTCTTTACATGATTTTTGAAAATTGTTAAACTATGTTTTATTCCACCCCGCTTGCGAATTAATTTTTTTGTATCCATGATTACCACACACAAAGAAAGAGACCTTAAAGATTATATCGTAAAGGATAAAGGAATAAGGATGCTTTACCAGAGTGCGACGCTTGAAAATCCAGTTGTCCTTCGAAATCTTGCCTTTGAATTGACCACCTGCTAGTTGTTTCTGCCGAGATGTTGAGCTGGACCACTCTAGTTGTTTCTGCCGAGATGTTGAGCTGGACCACTGTAGGGACGCTCTATTCTTCCCATGTTGCTTTCTCGTAACTAACGTTACATTACACTGATTTGATGATGTTCATCAAAATCCGGCTCGATGCGACCAAAATGTTAAACGTTACGAGAGTTTGGAATGATACTCATTTATTGTTTATTGTCTTTATTACACTTATAAGTTATAACATGACGCATGTTGCCATGCTTGGTGGTTGTAGTGGACTGTGTACAGTAAAGGTCCGTTCCTACTTAAAGCTACCCTCGCCCTTGCGCAGAAGCAGGCGGAAGCTACCAATCACCAGTGTACCCAACAAACATATTAAGCTTTCTCAAATATTTTCAAAATTTTTGTATCCCATTTAAAAGTGACAGTTTGCAACCATTAACAATAAAGTAAATTTGTGTTATAACCGTTTAGTACAATACAATTAACTTATAAGTAAACACAAACTTAGCGTGCCTTTAATTTATAGAGTTTCCAGTGATTCTTTACCTTTTTACTATAAGAATTTTATTTACTGATTTTCAAATACCTTCGTACTTGCTATTTCTTTTTGTGGGAATTAAATTTGAAATAAAATTACCTAAAAGTAACCATTGTTTTTTGTAACCTTCTTAAATTCGTAGTTTAAATTTGCCTTCTGTTTCCTACTTTTTTAGGCGACTATAAACCATTTACATAACTTGATACTGTTTATTTGATTGGAAAAAAGAGTT
>JABXWE010102188.1:0-28643 GCA_014611495.1 Limonius californicus
TGCAATTGTAACAACATACCCCGCTTCAAACTGTTCCCTCTCTCCTTATTGCTCTAATAGCTGCTCCTCCTCACAAGCTTCTTCAAGTTTTGATTGAAGATCGCAAAATTCATTAAATAATTCTTCTAACCTGTTTACCCTCTCCTGTAATTCTACGACCGTTAATGCACTAATTATCTCCCCATTATCTTCAAGACTCTTTACATGATTTTTGAAAATTGTTAAACTATGTTTTATTCCACCCCGCTTGCGAATTAATTTTTTTGTATCCATGATTACCACACACAAAGAAAGAGACCTTAAAGATTATATCGTAAAGGATAAAGGAATAAGGATGCTTTACCAGAGTGCGACGCTTGAAAATCCAGTTGTCCTTCGAAATCTTGCCTTTGAATTGACCACCTGCTAGTTGTTTCTGCCGAGATGTTGAGCTGGACCACTCTAGTTGTTTCTGCCGAGATGTTGAGCTGGACCACTGTAGGGACGCTCTATTCTTCCCATGTTGCTTTCTCGTAACTAACGTTACATTACACTGATTTGATGATGTTCATCAAAATCCGGCTCGATGCGACCAAAATGTTAAACGTTACGAGAGTTTGGAATGATACTCATTTATTGTTTATTGTCTTTATTACACTTATAAGTTATAACATGACGCATGTTGCCATGCTTGGTGGTTGTAGTGGACTGTGTACAGTAAAGGTCCGTTCCTACTTAAAGCTACCCTCGCCCTTGCGCAGAAGCAGGCGGAAGCTACCAATCACCAGTGTACCCAACAAACATATTAAGCTTTCTCAAATATTTTCAAAATTTTTGTATCCCATTTAAAAGTGACAGTTTGCAACCATTAACAATAAAGTAAATTTGTGTTATAACCGTTTAGTACAATACAATTAACTTATAAGTAAACACAAACTTAGCGTGCCTTTAATTTATAGAGTTTCCAGTGATTCTTTACCTTTTTACTATAAGAATTTTATTTACTGATTTTCAAATACCTTCGTACTTGCTATTTCTTTTTGTGGGAATTAAATTTGAAATAAAATTACCTAAAAGTAACCATTGTTTTTTGTAACCTTCTTAAATTCGTAGTTTAAATTTGCCTTCTGTTTCCTACTTTTTTAGGCGACTATAAACCATTTACATAACTTGATACTGTTTATTTGATTGGAAAAAAGAGTTAATGGCTATGGTTTCTATTAATTTTATAAATCTAGATAAAACGTACAACGTAATTCAAATCGTTAGTGAATTCAGTCTAAAATGTAAACCGTATTATGGTTTCAGAAGAGTTTAAATGTTCCAATTAACATAAAATTTAACTGTACTAATAAATGCCTGCTAAATTTTTTGTAGTTTAGTGTCCTAACTCTGTAACATTTTACTTACAATATTAACTGCCAGGTATTTCACACCCCAATACTAACAAATAGAAGTAACATTATGAATTTTCTTACGCAAAAAAATAAATAATTTTCATCATTTACACAAATGGAGTCTACAAATCTGCTCTATTGCGGTATGGGTTGGAAGGGCTGTGACACATTTTTTTAAGTAAAACTCTCACATAAAATTGCTAGTTTACAAATACTCACCTACGGATACTACTTTCTGGCCCTTAAATCTTCCAATTCCTGTTTATTAAGACGATGTAAAGGTTGGTTTGTTTCAGTAACTGCCTGTAATACTTCAACGAATTGTTGTTTCTTTTTAATAGATTCTACTGGTGATTTTTCGACACCGGGATATGTCTGCAGAATATTATCTAGTCAAGTTTGACATATGACACAATGCAACTCGGACATTACCTTTTTGACGTTTGCTAGGTATTCTTTGCTGGGGGACACTGCTACTAATAAAACATAACCTATACCACTACATCCTGCTAGCCATAGAGCTGACTTTAGATAAGCAGCCATTGACATTTAACGACCATTCAGTTTGCCTTGCTTTTCCCAGTGATCGTAATCGATTTGCCTGATGTTACTGTTACTTAATGTTTCACCAACTTTATAGTAATATTCGAGAACGAATGGAAACTTTTCACGCAAAGTATTGCGAAAATCTATAAAAGATAAGATTTCAATTACAAAATTCCTCACTGAAACTGCAAAGGTTTGCCTCTGTCGCTGTTCAGTTTGCTCCAAACTCCGTAGCACCCAACAAATCCAGCTGCTTCAACGACGAAAAGTACAACAGCACCTTTGACCAACAGTCTTCTGTAAAATGGTTTCGGATGTTTTGAGAGCATAATTCAATATAATTTCATAATTTCTATTGATTAATCTTCACACTCCACCTTGGTCACCCACCTTGCCTGTCACAATTGCAGAAAGGAACGTTATGACCATTTATAGAATTACTAGAACAGATACTTCACAGTCTTCTTGTGTAGATGGCGGCACTATCGATACATTTGAATTTAGTTTTGTAACTTGGTATCTTTAGAACAAATTTTGAATATTATAAACACTGCATTTTTAAATTTAATCGAACGTATAAAATGTTTATGTATATAAATTTACTTTGCGTTTATAATTTATTAAGTACTACGCTATTACGCATACAATAAACGTTTAAACGACACACTTAAGATAATAACAAAATAATACGTCGCTATAAAATTATACAAAGCGATTCACATTTGCCTTTTGAAGTCAATTTTAGCTGATTTTGAAAATAATTACATTGAATGACATAGAAATTTATTCTCTTACATTAGAATGTGGAAAAACTCGCAAATTTTAATGCACGGCGAACGCCGCTGCTGACATAAAATTATGGACGCAGCCTGTTACTGGATTGCGATACTAATAAAATTTTAAATTCATATTTGCTGTTTCGTCATATTTTGGAATTTTATGTTTTTTTTTGTTACGAGCCAAACGAGCTTTTTCGTCGACCCGCAACAGGAAAGGTGGAAAAGGCCTTCGGCTAAACTCAGAGGAGTAGGGGTAGTTCACGGAAACCGCTTACTGGAGAGAAATCTTCCTAGTTGTGAACAGGGTAGGTCAAAATTAACCGGCGCCACCTTCCAAATCACAGCCCATTGTAAGTTCTCGTGGAAGGCCGAGAAGCCAGCAGCCTACGGGAATCGGACTCGCCTTTATTGTGCCTCCTCCTGTATATAAAGCTTACAAAGTTCATGCACACAATAAAAGATATGGTAAATTTGAAGACAAATATAATTCTACTGCTGTTTGAAATTGGTAATACCTACACATAATACAAGAATTATAATAAGGTAATAATTATAGTTAAACACAAAGGGAATATTGAACGTTCAAACAACACCGCCAGGGGCTTGCGCCATTTACTTTAGTAAAACAGAATTACGCAGCTAGTGACGTTCGAGTTTACAGAAATTAATTAATTAAATCGGGTGCATAGCGGACAGCACAACCGCGCTGGTCAGTAGTTGGATGGGTTGACCAATATAGTGGCATATGCAACCGGTCGTGCTTCGGAGGGTACGTAAAACCGTCGGTCCCGGTTGTCATACAAACATCGTTGACAGTCGTAAACCTTGTAGTGGCACTTCTCTTCTCTGTTCGACGGGTTAGGTTAGCCTCCTGCCCGGCATACGTGCAAAGAGGGCTCACAGAACCTACTCTGTTGTAGGTAATTAACAGGCCATTGGCCTATATACAGAAGAAGAAGAAGAAGAAATTAATTTTAAGCTAAACGAATAATGAAACACTGGACAACTGAAGATTGCCTCACTTTTAATATTACAAGGAAATTAAACTGTTTTATTTCTTAGTCTTTAACGAAACAGGGAAAAACAAACACTGTACAGCACATTGGCAAGTTTTACCTTAGTTTTCTCTTCGGTACGGAGTAGAGAGAGGCACAATTGGGGTGCTCCTAAAATTCGCAGGCACGCCCCTGAAGACTGGATCACAAGGGAGACGCAACGCTATGGGCCAGCGCTTTCTTTGACGGAGCAATGAAATACGTGAACTTCAAATACCAAAATCTCCGCCGCTGCACAGGATTGCAACGCCTCAGAAGAGATTGAAAGCTTCTATTCCGACACAAGTCGAGAGGACAAATTCGCTGAACTGTCTTTACAAAAAAAAGCTGACACTCTGCTAATATTTTTAATTCGACATTAGTCGAAGATTCTTTTGCCTAAGGCAAAAAATGAAACGATAAATTCATTTAGCAGAAGAAAGCAGCTAACAACCCGACGTCCGTCCACTCCCAGAGGCTAGCGTTCACGTGCCTTCCGGCGCACCTACAAGTGAAGAGTTCCAAGAACTGCCTTTTGTCGGCATTTTCAGACTACACAAGTATGTCAAACGGCACAGATGGGAAATTTCAAGGATAAGCGGCAAAACTCAAACGAACATAACATACTGTTGACCTTAAAAGATTCGTAAGCTTTAGGTCATGTGCCTAGTCTACCTAATGGTAGGCTTCTCTTTAATCAAAGTTTTATAACTGCACAAAAGCTATGAAAATCGCTACTTAATTATTTGCAAGAATATTTCCTACAAAACCCCATAGCGCATATGTTAAAAGGCTAGTCAGTGCCAGTGTCTTGTTGAAAAGTAAAAGAAGGCAAAGGCAATAGAAAACTTGTATTTATATGTTCACTGCCATTTGGCCCCATTAATAAATTGGGACCCAAAGCTTCGCACCGGCTATCCAAAAGAGATTACAGGATTCGTCATAGACCAAAAGAGAAAAGACAGCCTTATTTTTCAGAAATTTAACAAGAAGAGACTGCCAGCGAGACCCATAGTGCCGCCCGTGGGTATGATGCGGCTTTGTTCAGTTATATCTCAGTGCCCGAGAAAACAAAACGCTCATATAAAAAGTTAATGAGATTTGTTTTTATTTATTTGTGTTAAGAATACTCGATATACCTACGTACATATGTGTATATAAAAATAGTGCATCTACCAAATACCAAAACAATAATACAATAATACATTTTGAACTTTCGTGCACAGGTGAGTCTGCTTGGTATCTTGCTTATGTGGAGTATTAGAAACGTGTTATGAAAGAAAAAGATGGAAACTGCGGATACAGAGGCGGAAACAGCCATAGAAAATCCGTTATATACCTATAGTGTTAGCGCCCATATCTGAAAATCGAAGGGACGCCACCGCTAAGTCCAAGGAAGGCGCCGTCGCCTGTTTAAGCGCGGGAGTGAAGTCATCTTGAGCCCGCTGAACTCGACAGTTAGAGCGTGCCAGAAGTGTTGCACGAATCGCTTGAATAGTTTATGTTTGTACATAGGGCAAGTGTATTTGGTTTTGTTTCATTTATAATAAATGCTAACATCAGAAGTGGAATCTGTTTTCACGTTTTAACCACTTTAGAGGAAGAGCAACAGTCCAAGCTGGAAGAATTGATATCCGAGTTTTCGAAAACGTTCAAATCTAGTAAGACCGTTCCTGAACTAGTTGAACTTCCCTTATTTAGACCAGACAAAGATGATGCTAGTGTTTGGCTAGAGCAGGTACAAGAGATAATAACCGAATTTGAGTTGTTAGATCTACAAGTAATGCTGATGTTGAGATCACTGGGCAACTTGTTTGCCTTTTATGCTGATTCCTTCAGAACATTTGGATTATGATGTCATCATCGGATGTGATTTATTCCAAAATAGCCAGCTCGCTGCTGTAACCGATTGTGACGGTTGTTCGCCGACAACTCCCTGGTATTTTACGGGAGTCTGAGTGTGAGTCGTCCACCCGGTTTAATGTCCCTTTCATTTGGACTGATGTTCATGAACAAGCCAAACGGTATGTAATCACGTATCTGACAACAGAGCCTTTGCTTGCGGTTTTTAACCCGGCACTTCCAGCGGAATTACATACCGATGCAAGTTCCCTTGGCTTGAAATTCACAATCGTAACGGATTGCAATTCTGTTAAAGCCACTGTAAACAAGAGAGACATTGTCCCCCGTATAGCTAGGTGGTGGAACCTACATGCTGCATTTTAATTATGAGATTGTCTACCGCGAGAGTTCATCTCTAGGTCACGTTGACTTCCTTAGCCGTAATCCTGTTTCAGTGTTTTAAAGTATCTCGTTACGATACATGGTTACATATCGAACAGAAGAGCAACGCTGAAGTACAGCAACTACTTACATCTTTACCTGAAGGAAAGCTCGAAGCTAATCAATAGGTACGTCGAAAAAAATGGTCTTTTGTGTCATCAAGTCATATTACCCTACAGGTCTACAATTATTCGTTATTTTGTACCCCGACACAGTAGATACAGTAGCTACTTCGTTTGTTTCACGATCAACAGTGCCATGTCGGCGTTGACAAGACTATTGATTCAATTCTCAAGCATTTTTGATTTCCTATGAGATCGTTTGTTAAGAATTACATTAAGCACTGTTTGATTTGTGCAGTTAAGAAAACTCGCACCGGACTTTTATAGGGATTAATGAGATTGTCAGAAAAACCAACTGAGCCTTTACACACTATTCAAAGTATTAAAACTTTTAGTGTTGATCATTGCTTGAAATGCTACCAATTAAAAAAAAATTTAAATAAATGTTTGGAATTAGGTCTGTCAGTTCAAACTAATGCTAGATAAACAAAAATGTAAACTAAAACAAAAACTAATTAAAAACTTTAATTCGCCAAGTATCACTATTATATGAAATAATGCCATGGCACAACGAAAAGTCTAAAAGGCTTTTTTAATGAAGCGCCAAGTTCGCACGTTGAAAATCCGGGTTCGATTCCCGGGCGGTGCAATATTTTTAGTTTGTATATTTAAATTCAGTTTTCTGTTAATGTTAGCGCTATTCACAAATTGTTTTTTACCTAACATTGTTTAGTTAGAATAATTATTTTATTTTATTTTAATAGTTCGTTAAATCCACTGACAGGAAATGTTGGCATGTTTGGTATTGTAAATAAAATTTTAATTAAACTACTCAAAGATGAATAGGGATATAGGGATATAATATAAAGCATATATGTTTGTATTTGGCGGCTAATGGTCGTCTATTATTGATAATTAGAGCAAGCGGCAATGTTTGATGTTACAAAACAAAATACAATCTAATCCAGTTGCAATTGCAATTGTTTAACCGTATTAGTGTTAAGTCGAGTTTGTGTGTTTGATTGAATAATCTTACCTGTCTTCTTAAGATCTTTTTTGTTAATTATTTTTTACAATGTGTTACATTTGTGTTCCTAATAATAAACAACAATGCATAGAAACCATTTAACAATAGAACAGCTAAATTTAGCCGTTGCTATCCACTAAAGAGAAGATCGCCAGGTCGACATTGCTGACGTAGCGATCTTCTCTCCTATTACTGTGTTGCGTGTCTTAAGAGTGTCACAGACATAGAGGGCCTACAGTTTAACGGGAAGTGTAAACACTTCTACTCCAGAGAAGATTTACTAGGCAGAATACTTCGCTGGTTTGCCATTGCCTTGCGAGGGAGAATGGCCGTTAGGAAATCCGATGTTCCGGTGCCGGGAATTGAATCCAGGACCTTCAGCGTAGAAATCTAATGCGCTAACCTCTAGCCCACGGCCGGCTCTTACCTTCAATAAAATTATGTATATTAAAACGACTTTTAGTCTACTTGACAGCATACCACTAAAGCTTATATCAAAACGTAATTGTGAGGAATTGCGTGTTGTTCCTCCTACACTACTTGGTGGTGGAAGTTTACACACTAAATCGTCGCGAATAAAATCATACGATTCTGTTGCATCATTAACAAATTTGTTAGAATTGTTGATTATACGTAAATACCTCATTTCATTGCTGATATTTCCAAAATTAATGTTTTCTGCAACATACTGCTTTAAAGTTTTCTTTCCTGCCACTTTCACTAACACAAAATCGCCTTCTTCGGGATATTTCCTGGGAACTTCATTCAGAGGACGATCAGTTACGTAACTTGTTAGGAACTGATGTTCTTCGAAAATATTTTCATTGACGGGAAAAATTCTAGCAACTCACTCTTTACAAGCAGTGTTATAATATGATTTCATAGGTCCAAACACGGTCCTGTCCAAGGGCTGCATTTTATGACTCGTGTGAGGATCAAAAGTTAACAATATAATCCCATCTTCTTTACAGAAGTGAATCTCCTCAACACTAACATGGTTGTCATGGTTGTCGTATGTTCAAATTATAGGATTTTCAGTAGTGGGTTTAGCATGATTTTTAAAATGTTCCATAAACTTTCAAAATAGCCCTGCATTAGATCAGCCGGATGGATTTGCCTTTCCAATTGTATCAACTGAACAACTTTTCAACATGTGAAGCTTAAAATGGACCCTTGGAAAGATCATCATAGGCGGAATATGATTTCCAATTGCATCCATAGGCGCAATTAATGTTACATTTTGACCACATTCACCGCTGGTCATCTGTCCTAACTGTTTTATTCCCTTCGGTCTTATAATTTTGGGTGTAACGTGTACGGTCGTCATGTCGGTTTCGTCGCAGTTCCATATTTTGTCAGGCGAGAAGTAGCCACGGGAAAGAATTTCTTTATAATTTTTAAAAAAGGTCATCAGGTTTGATTTGTTGAATGACGTGGACCTGGTCAAACTTGTGTCTTCAAGTTTTCGAGGTGCCAGATCAGGGTGCCTTTTTAAAAATTACCTTAACCATTTTTTGCCAGTTGCTTTTTTTGTAATCCAGGAGTCGGAAAATTTTTTTCCATTGGCAGTAGCATATTGATAAGCTAAATTCTTAATCTCTGTTTTTGTTAGACTGTAATGAAGACGTGCCGCTGTAACAAAGTAGCGTTTTAATGCCTCTTCTTCCTTCTTTGAAAACAGCTGTTCTGTATTGTTATTTGCTGTATATTCAAATTCAGCAACTCCAGATTTTTTAAATGCACTTACATTACATTATAGCGTATTGCCATTTCTCGTATAGAAATTTGCCCACTTATGCACTTTATGGCATTAAAAAAAAATATCTGAAAAAATGATTTAATTTCAGAGGAATTACCTACGAGGTCGGACAAATATGAAACGGGATTGGCACTACTGCGGACGCTATAAGAAACTGACTGTTTCCAAATCGTATCCAAATTGTAGCTGGAACTTTCGTCTACACTTAGGTAAAACGGCATCCTGTCAGAACTTGCCTGGTAGACTGTGCATGCGAATGAACAAGTTAGTGCAGCTGTCACATGTGACACAAGTCAAACATGGAGCAGAGAGCGAACATTAAGTTTTGTTTCAAATTGGGCAAAACGGCCACGGAGACATTCGAGATGTTGAAAACTGTACGGCGATGAGGCCATGTCCCGTACTCGCGTTTTCGAGTGGTTTGCCAGTTTTCGTGAAGGTCGGCAGGACCTTTACGATGCTCAGAAGCCGGGTCGTCCGATCACAACGAGAAACCCCGTAACGGTCGAAAAAGTCCGACAACTTGTAGGGGCTGATCGACGACTGACACTGAGAATGATGGAGCAGGAGCTGAGTATTAGCCGTGAAACCATTAGAACCATTTTGGAGAAAGATTTTAAGAAAAGGAAGGTCTGTGCCAAATTTGTCCCGCATAATTTGACCGCTGAGCAAAAAGCGCATCGAGTGGACATCTCCCGCGACTTCATTGCAACAGTCAACAGTGACCCAAGTTTTCTGGATTCAATTGTTAGTGGTGACGAGTCGTCGTGCTTCCAGTACGATCCAGAAAGCAAGAGACAAAGCATGGAATGGCGATCGAAGACGTCTCTCAGGCCAAAGAAATTCCGTCAAAAAAATCGAAAGTGAAGACCAAGCTGATCACTTTCTTCGACAGTCAAGGCATCATTCACAAAAATTTGTGCCACCGGGTGTCATCGTCACTAGCCTGTACTACAAAGGTGTCATGACGCGTTTACTAAAACGCATTCGACGTGTGCGACCGCATTTGGCAGCCTCCGGCAAGTGGCACCTTTTACAGGACAATGCCACTGTGCATTCTGTCTTGATTGTGAAGAAGTTTTTGGCGACAAGAAATGTCCCAGTCTTAGAACATCCTCCCTATTCGCCGGATTTGTCTCCAGCGGACTTCATGCTGTTTCCTCAGTTGAAATTGACCCTCAAGAGAAGGCGCTTTGACGACGTGGAAGACATTCAACGGAATGTTACCGCCGAACTAAACGCATTTCCTCACGACAAGTTTAAGCAGGCTTTCCGCGACTTGTATCGTCGATGTCAACAGTGTGTAGAAGTCGAGGGAGATTACTTCGAAGGACGCTAGAGGTATTTTCACCTATGCCTACCTCACATGCTTTGTATTTGATCAATCCCGTTATATATTTGTCCAACCTCATACCATTAAATCAGTTTTAAATAGGTATAACGCCACGTCTGTGAAATCTACTTATATACAATTTCTAGAATACAATGTAATGATTTAGTAAAGCAGCCGTGACAATAATATATTCCGAACATAATTGAATAATTTTTCTCTCAAGTGATTGTATCTTGGACCGGACCAAGGTACATGACGTGGACGCGACCGAAGGTACAACTTTTAGAAACCTCTGACATTTTTTGTTATAAAAATTTGTGGGTTATAAAGAGTAATGTTATTCGGAATGTATGAAATAAGTTTGTTGCTGTGAAACTGAACTGACTAGTGAAACTGAAGTGGATGTTACACGATTATTATTATGGGTAATACTTACTTTGACAGTCACCAAAACGAAAGCAAGCTCTCACTTCACTTTTGTTGAATTTACAATGAACTGCTTTAACTGCAATCTATCATGAAAAAGCATGACCCATAATGGTAGTAACGGTAAGAGGAAATTCAAATAGGTTACCGTCGAATTTGGAATGACCCGAGGTACAGATCGGTCCGAGGTACAACACCTTCCCCTACGCATCATAACACCTCGTGAGGATCGACTTCTGGTAATTAATGCAAGAATGCATCTCTTTTCAACTGTTCGACATCTAAGTTACAGCAAGTGCTCCAGAATGCCTCGGGAAATCGAGTCTCCAACCAAACTGTGAGAAATCGATTATTTGAGGTAGAACTTACATCATACCACCCCCTGAGATGTCCTGTAAGAACTGTGGCTCAACGAAGACACCGGGTGGAATGGTCAAGACGTAGGCTTCAATAACCGTGGGATGACATACTGTTTTCGGACAAGTCCAGATATTGTCTCAGCAGTGATAGCCGGCGTCAAGGAGTATATCGTAGTGCCGGACATCGTACCTAACCTCAGTATACCCAACCAGTCGTTGCCTTTGGTGGTGGTGCTCTTACGATACGGGCTGGAATTTCTTTGTGGTGGTCACCGACCTCCATATCTTTAATGGTACATTAACGGGCCAACGCTATACACAAGAGATCATGTTTTAAACCGTCGGAACGCTGTTGGATGGGAATATTTTGTTTTTCTTGAAGACAACGCAAGGCCGCATCGTGCTTAGGTTGTTTTACAGATGCTTCGAGATGAGGAAATAAACCGTACTTGCTCTTCCTCCGCTATCTCCAGACCTCAACCCCATCCAGCACGCATGTGACTTTTTGCAGAGATAGTTGGATCATCATAATCCAATGCCTACTACTGTGTAACAGCTGAGGAATGAATTGCCGGTACATTTTTATGTCCCCCGAAGCATAAAATGCTGTATGTCATAACCACGCAGTATGTATATGCAAAATAAATTTTAACTTTTTTTTTTGACATTGAACACCGAAAAGGTGTATTTGCGAATAGTCACTTTGTTATGATTAAATGTTTCAGTGATTTTTCGAATTTAATTTTTCCATAAAATATTCCTGTTATGAATGTTTTGTATTATTTTGTACTGATTGTTTTGTACTGGTTAAGTATTTACAAGATCCTATATACCAATTCAAAGATTGTTTACAAGAGCTATAAAATAAAAAGACTTATAATTGTTCACTTTTATTCGTTTAGATTAATTTACCATTCTTGCGGCTTATTTCTTTGTTAATTCTATACAATATCTTAAATAAATATCGTAATAATGTATCGACGTGTGTGGTTGGTGTACTACCACAAGTCTAGTTGTTTCCTTCAGGTGTCTACATACTTGATATTGTTTATGGGCTAACCATTAACTCGTGAATCTAGTAGGAAAGAGGTATTTTAAACCAGGAACGAGAACATAATCAAATATTAATTTCGGTTACCTGTACGTGAGGGGGAGTTGATAGAACGTATAGAACTGCATCTGCTATATCACTTGGTGCCAACATAGGGGCATTTTTAAGCATTTCCTTCAGCTGTGGTGAAATATCGTATGTATCGTTCTGCAGATACTCCGTCTTTACCGCTCCTGGACTAATACTCTACAATTTTGAAATTCTTATTAAAGTTGTGGAAACAAATGAAGTTAGACCTACGGTTATTTTAATTTTGCTTTGAATCGAATTTAGCTCTTGTCGTAAAGTTTCTGTTAAAGCAGTCACGGCGTGTTTGGATGCTGGATATACGCTCAGGTTCGGAACGTTTGGCACATAATGGCCAGCCATACTGTTTATGTGAACTATATGCCCATCGACCTTGTTTGACCTCATATCTTTCACAGCTTCTCTAGTTGTAATGCACAAACCCAGAACATTGGTCTCTAGAATATCTCGCCATTTTTGCGTATCGCCGTCTACAAGATTTGTATTTCCGGCAAAACCTGCATTGTTTACGAGTATGTTAACTGGCCCTAGGCTATCTTTGATCCATTTAAATGTTTGGATTACATCTTGTTCAATGCTTATATCGGCTTTGAGGCTGTAAAATTTTCCTGTTTTATTTTGCAATTTACTTGCGAGTTCATCTACTTTTTCTTTACGACGATCTAACCCCACAACCTGAAAATGAATAATAATTTTTATATCTATAGATATTGTTTCTTGTGAATGGATAAACAATTTGTCTACAGCTATAGCAGCAGTTACTGCTCAAGATGAGACGAAAATATTTTTACGGGAAGTATGCAGTGTTGGGTAAGATACTTTTTTTTTGTATCTAGATCCAGATACAGGTACTTCTAAAAAAGTGTATCTAGTTACAGATACAAGATACATTTTACTACGTGTATCTAGATACAGATACAAGATACTTTTAAAATGTATCTAGATCCTTCCCAGATACAAATTAGATACCTACTTTAAAAAATTACACTTCCAGAAATGGAACCGCGCATAAACCATGATAATATTATTTTTAAAGAAAATCTGACGGAATTTAGGGTTGTTAACAAATCGATAATAATAATAAGACACAAAATAATTACTAGAGAACATTTTATTGGGATAGCCATCCAGTATCGCTGGCACTTCCAAAAAAGCACTTTCGTTATCATTCATTCTTCTAATTGTAGCACAAGAATTGATTCTGTACTTGTCCACTACTTTTATTTATACTGAGAAAACTTCAAGTTTTGTCAAGACTTTAGATAAGCCTACCGCTCGGTTATTACTTATGAGATTTGCTTGGAAATTCCCAATATCGAAAACAGCAAGGGCGGTTATTGTAATTTGTATAGCCACAATAGGTAAATGTATACTTAAAATCTTAAGCTTCTTACAGTTCTTATCTCCTCAAAATGGGGATGTTTGAATGCTTATTACCATTACCTATCTTAAGACGTATTTGGGTTTTTCTGCTAAAAGTAAACCCTAAAATTTAAATGTCCAAAAATGTCCTAAATTTTAAATTGAAGAAATGTTTTAATAAAATTCGAAAACTACATAAAATAAATTATAATTCTTGAATGTATCTAGGATCTTTTATTGTTTAATGAAAAAGATACCGCTTAATAGGATCTAGATACAGATACAAGATACAATTTTATAAACGTATCTAGATACAGATACTAGATACTTGAATAGTATCTAGATCCAGTATCTAGATGCATGTATCTAGATACTACCCAACACTGGAAGTATGTAAAGCGTTATAAAACTAAACATACAACATTGGGCCGGCATTAAAAAAAATATGGTTCTAATGAACAATTTGCTTATATAAATAAATATAATGCCAGGAAAGTGTTTACAACACAAGATGTGTTGGTAAAATACATCTAACATAGCCAAAATTCAATATGGTCTTACAAGGAAAGAGGTCCGAGAACTAGCATATAAGTTTGCCGTCACCAACAAAAAACATTTCCAAATAAGTGACACGAAGAAAAAATAGCAAATAAAGAAGGGATGAACTTGTTTCTAAGGAAAGTAGCAATCAGGAATCCTGAAGCTACGAATTTATATTGGTCTACAAGTTCCAATAAAACGAATGTTGATATCTTCTTTAATAATCTTGTTGATGTACCTATATCAGCGTTTCGATGTCATCCCCCCCCCCCAGAAGGGATAGGGAACAAGGAGGAGGACTGGACTAATAGTACAGGTGCCATTCAGAATTGTGGCCCCGAAGGCGCCAAAGAAATTGTAAGGTTATCAATTCTGCAGAACGAGGTCGATAACATTGCTGATAGTTATTAGTGCGACAGGAAATCATATTCCTCCAATGATGGTTTTTACCCCAGTTAATTATAAACAGATATTGATTCGAGGCTCCTCCAGGAATGCAAGGAGCCACAAATCCAAGCAGCTGTTCAAACGATGAAATATTGATATGTTTTTTGCTCAAACTAAACGGACTCTTGAAGAACGTGTGCTTTCGATGTTAGATAATCACGAAACACATATGTTCCCGGAAACTTTGGCTATTGCTTCTACACATTGAATCATTATGACTTTTTTCCCACCCCATACGTCCAATCGACTTTAATCCCTTGAATTAACTGTTTCTGGTTCACTAGAAACATATTACTTATAACAGTTTTTATATGAGTGGCATATAAATAACCTTGGAAAAACATTTAACATATGTTCGATTACGGAAGATGTTGAGAAGATTTATGCCAGGGCATTCAGTACCAGCAATATCATCAACGGCTTTACACCCAGTGAAATCTATCCGTTAGACCGACGAATTATCACAGAAGATGATTTTTTATGGTCGTGTAACGTTTCTAACCGCTTGGCAGTTGAAGATTCTTTTGTCTCGACCTTAGATCATACACATGTACATGGATAATACTACTCTATAAGAAACTAGGTACGTCACTGTTGTAAGGATCCCAACAAACTTTTTTTTATCTGTCTCTTTTGCCGTTGCATGACATCCAATAATGTTGTTTCACTTGTACCCTTTTCAATATTGGCGCTCGCCCAGTTGCTGTTGACGTATGGCGAGAATTACACAAATTAAACTGTCAATGACAAAAGTCACAAGAACACCGCATAACCTGCAAATGTGGAAACGTTTTGTGTTATTGAAATTTTTAATTTTAATCTAAAATGGTGCGAAAATGCGTTATTTGCAGTGCTCCTCAATCAAGGAATTGTTTGTTTTCATTTCCGTAGACGTAGGTAGAGTGTTTATACTTCAAAAAAGAATAATTCGAATGATGTTCGACCTTTCATCAAGAGAACATTGCCGACTAATTTTTCAGAATAATCGTATACTAACATTAACATCCATATTTATACAAAAGTGCGTCCTACATGTAAGAAAAAACCCTAAGAACTTCCCTCTTGTAAATGATAATCACACTTACAGCACCAGATCCTGTAATAACCTTCAGATAGGTTACTATAGTTTAAGCTTATACAAAAAGTCTCCAAGATACTGCTGTCTCTTCTTCTTAGGGTGCTTTGTCTCTTACGAGACGTAGCGATCTTCTCTCCTCTCCTATGCCTGTGTTGCGCGTTTAGAGTGCCACAGACATAGAGGACCTACAGCTTAACGTGGGCTCCGAACCACGGGAAGTGTAAACACTTCTATTCCAGAGAAGATTTACTAGGCAGAATACCTCGCTGGTTTGCCATTGCCTTGCGAGGGAGAACGGCCGTTAAAAATCCGATGTTCCGGTACTGGGAATTGAACCCAGGACCCTCAGCGTAGAAGTCTAACGCGCTAACCTCTAGCCTACGGCCGCCTCTAATATACTATACTATACTATACTATACTGCTGTACCTCTCTGTATAATAAACTGCCTAGAAATCTTAAAAATATCATAAATGAAAAGACGTTTGATGGACATTTCAAAACTTTTTTAACGGAAAATGCCTTCTATACTTTAGAAGAGTATTTAAACCTTAGAAATAAATAAACATTATATTAGATTACTGTATTTTTTACTTTATTATTTATTTAATAAATATTTGACAGTTATAGAGGTGCCAAATAATTAATTTTGAAAAATGGTAAGAATGGTTTTATCGCAAGATTTAAAAGACTGCGATAATTGCACTGGTTTATATTAGTTATATTTACTACATATTTAAATTTCCCGCCGTACATCACGCGTGAGCGCATGCGTAGATTGCAAAAGGGTACAGAGAAAGATGGGTAGATATGATTTATTTGTATTAGGAAGAGAAGGAACAAAAATAGTTTGTCTGTGATATCTTTACAACACACTTTACAATCTGTTGTCACATCCATGTAAATGTGTATGATCTAAGGTCTCGACCTCTAAATTGGGTCGAGAACAAACTACTCTATTCATATCTCAAAGTGTACAAAGTGCTGATAGTCTATTAGTTTTACTAAAGCATGTTGCCTCTTAGTGCCAGTGTGGTCCAGTGGTTAGAGCACCGGACACTAACTGCCAGGTGGCAGTTGTTTGTTTATTTAAATCTACAGAGTACAACCGTCGCACGTCGCAGGTAACCTAAGAACAACCGGCGCAGTGCCATTGAGTCGACCTCCGACCCAGTAGCAGGGGCATACCTACCAGGATTTTGCGGACCCTATTACCTTGTCCGAATATGATTACTTTTATTTATCACATCAGAATCAAATACATTTTAATTTATTGTAACAGTTAAATATAATAAAACCTGTTATAACTACTCCAGTCTCCCCGCATATTATTACGAACTTCTGGCTCTGAGCTAAATCAGGCACCCGTCTCCACGAGGACGGACCGTTACAAGGTATTTTTAATCAGAGGATTTGGTTCGCGAGGCCTCGACAAACTTTGAATACTTGGCGGATGAGCTGATGAAATGATTTTGGATTCATAAGTAATTTCGCATTAGTGCGTTCCCTACTTTTGGTTTAATCTAATTTTGGAGTACATTATCACTGGTATTCTTCCGCGTAGTAACTTTTTGATCCTGGGACGGACCGGGATGGTTGACTTGACGACGTTTCGGCAAAGTCACATTTGCCATCGTCAGGTCTTGTCGGATAACTTTCTGCTGGTGCTTCTTGTAAGACGACTGTCGATTGAACAGTCGTATTACAAGAAGCATATTAATTCATCCTAAAAAGAAATAAAAACCAAAAAGTGTTCCGATGTACATCACTTTCCTCTACTTATCACAAATGCGGTTCAGTCTTTCTCAAGAAGAGAAAGTAAATCAGGTAATCTGAACGTTTAGAAGCTCATACAGAAAAAGAAGTTTATTATTTAATTTTTATTAGGTAATAAAACTTATAAAATTAAAAAATTTACCGAAACCCTTCAAACGTCTGTTCACTAACCTGTCACTGTATTATATCTTTAGTAAATATTCAAAATTGTGCATATGTTAAAATTTAGTTACCTATATTCCCCAAGAATCGAAAATGACGTACCTGCAAGCCAGAATCTACAAGAAGTTCAGCAATTGCAGCGCCAATGCCAGCACCTGCACCTGTAACAACAGCAACTTTGCCTTTCCAACGGTCCATAGATACCACCATTTTACGTTGTCTGCTCGAAACTGCAGTCAGCTCACATCAATTTGAACTGAAAATAAGTATTTTTAAATTAATTAAATGAATCTCCTTGAAACATGATATAGGTATATAAACAGTTCGATTAAATACACGATTAGCAAGATTTTTTATTTATCAATGTCTATATCATAAGCGATATCACACTGGTGTTTTATTATCTTCTTGGTTATTATTGACAAAATAGTAGTGGTGTATGGTGTGCAAAATAAACAATCTCTTAAACTTCCAAAAAATAACTCACGAGTTTAACCATGGTCCGTAGATAACGAAAAGCCGCGTTACAAATTAACAAGCACTATTTCGACAAAGATTGTTTCTAAATTACAACAAAACGGGACTTTAATGCCAGGAATTATAACTAGAAACAAGAAGTATAAGACCTACATATGCACAAAAATGCATAGAAGAATGACAAATTCGGCGAAAAATGACTCGATTAGAAGAGAAAGAATCTTAATACAGGATGTTGCCATTTAACAAGCATTTCAAGAATTGATCAGCTTATAGACTAGAAATAGAATGAAGTAGACTTTCTCTAAGGTTAAATGCGTTCCATTTTGGAATGGCGTTTGTTGTTGAAAATCCGTCCAAGTTTCATCAGCGTGCGGTCCTACAATTTTTATGCGCTGAGGGTGTACAGCCATTGCAGATTCATACGCGAATCCAAGCAGTGTATGGAAATACGTGTATTGCGTACCCAACTGGGAAGGAATGGTGCCGAAAATTTAAGAATGGAAAAGAGGGGACTATGGATGAGCCGCGACCAGGTGAACGATGTACTGCTTTAACAGAAAACAATATGGCATGTGTGGAAGGCCTTATTAGAGAAAATCGTCGAATTTAAATTAGAGAAATTTCGGAAATTGTTGGTGCGAGTGTAGGATCTGTCCATAGTATTGTTCATAATCTGGGTTACAGCAAAGTTTGTTCGCAATAGATTCCTCGTCTGTTGTCTAATAAACAAAAATACTTGCGAATGGGCGTATCTCTGCAACACCTCACAGATTATAGGCAAAATGGTGATGACTTTCTTCTGTCTATAGTTGCTGGTGACGAAACTTGGTGCCATTACTATAAGCCATCCAGTAAATTATCATTGATGCAGTGGAGACATTCAAGTTCACCACCACCGAAGAAGTTTAAAGCACAACCTTCTGCAGGCAAGGTGATGATAACATTTTTATTTCACCATGACGGACCCTTGTTGATAAAGTTTAAGGAACCTGGAGTAAATGTCAATGCAAATCTGTACAATGAAACTTTCAACAAGATTCGTCAAGCAATAAGACGGAAACGTCCAGGAAAACTTACGCGTGGGGTTATTTTGCTGCACGACAATGCTAGGCCTTATGTTGCTAATGCTGCAAAAGAAAAATTTCAACGAAAGAAATGGAGGGTTTTAGAGCATCCACCCTAGAGCCCGGATCTATCGTCATTTGATTTCCATATTTTTGGATCGCTGAAGTACAGATAGCTGTGGAAGACTTCTTCAATCAGCAGCCACAAGAATTGTATGAGCAGGGTATACGACGGTTAGTAAAACAATGGGATAGGTGTCTTAACTGTGGGGGTAATTATTTGTAATTAAATAGTTGAATACATTTTTTATAAACCCAAGATGGGTTTCAATTGAACACACAATGTATTTTACCTGTAAATTCGATTGCATGATAAAGAAATAGAACGAGTAAAGTATTGTGCAGTGAGTTCACGATGAAAAAAATAAATTCAATAAAATAAAGGGCAATTGTTTTCATTACACCCTGTATATTTTAACGAATTTGGATAGATAATCAATAATCAGTTTCAGTAAACCCAAATTTGACATATTTATAATAAACATTTGCAGAAATATTTGCAAACATTATAAAAGTAATGCAATACAAAATAAAAGATTAGATAGTAATTTAACAAGTACCTTAAGTGATTAAGAAACATAAACAAACTTTTATAATAAAGGTCTAAACTGATGCCCCTTCATTTCAATGCATTTCTCAAGTCGAACAATTATTTCGTGTTGCACATTTTGAAGAATATTAAGCGAAATCAGTCGGATTTGTGGGCGAATCTGGTTTTCCAGGTTATTTGGTTTATTAAAGTATCTATACATTCTCATTTTAAATATCCCCACAAAAAGAATTTAAAGGTATTATATCAAGTGACTTAGGTGGCTACTCAATAGGTCCCCTCCTATCGATCCACCTGTTAGGAAAGGTGACATCCAGAAACTATTGAACGACTAACGCATAATGAGGAGGTGCTCCTTCCTCCAGGAAAATATTTGATCGTTTGGTAGATCAGGATTTTGGTGATTGGGAAATAGAGCAGCTAAATCAGGAATGATATATAACCGAAGAAACGGCAGGTAGCGTTTTCCATTAAGCGTTTCTTAAAAAAAAATATAGTCCTGGAAATCTATTACCCACGATTCCCGCCTATACCTACATTAATTTTCGGACGTTGAGCGTGCATCTGTTACATCCAGTGCGAGTTTTCTGTCGCCCAATACCTTCAATTTTGCCTATTGATGGAGCAATTTAGACAGAACGTTGTCTCATCGGAAGAAAGCTATTTTCTGAATGAAATTTAAATTTTCATTACGCATTCCGATTGTCTGCTGGCAGAATTCGACCCTACGGTCAAAGTCGGCTTTTAATAATTCATGGGCAAAGTTATGTTTATGTGGGTGATATTTCGCTGCTTGAAATATCTTTGAGACTGTATCTATTCTCAAATCATAATTCTTTGAAATTTCTCTAACCATCACATGAGAACTTTTTTCAGCTTTTATTGGGATGTTTACCTTCAGGTCTTGAGGTATCTGGGCCGGTACCTTTAGGTAAATTCCTAACATTACTAAACTCTTGAACTTTTTTTTATTTTACTTACAGTAGATTGACTAATTGCCGACCGGCCAGGGTAAGTTTCACTAAATAAATTGCAGGTTTGTTCTTGAGTTCGAATTCCATTTCCAAAACCAATCATAATGCGTATTTCTATTCGATATCTTTCTGTTAGACGCATGTTGATTATTGTTGGCATACTAGTTATGTGATTAATATAAAAAAATTCAATTGTTAGCTGTGGAAAGTAATTCTGATAAATTCATTACCTTCTATGGCAACTATCGCTAAGTATAATTGCATTTATGTACAGATTGCAATCTCCAAAAGATAACATTATCCAATTACATTTTGATAAATATTTCTGTAAATTTTGCTCAATAATAGCATAAGCGAAAAGTGTTTCTAAAATTTGATGAATATCTAATCTAATGTCGATAATAACTATTTAAATTTCCAGTTAAGAGTTCTTGGTTCTTTGCAAGGATTTTGATATGTAAAGGAAAAGTATTGATAGTGTCATTTAAAATTGGGGTTTGTTCTTGTAGTATACTTTTTGAGTATCGGAGGATTTAATAAATTTGTTAATAAGTTCATCGTATCGTTTACCGTCTTCGGCATTAAGATTACCGGTGATACAGTTTATTACATCGTCGAATCCATCGGCTATTAATCTTTTTGATTCAGTTTTTGTGTAAATTTCAGGAAACAATTGATTAATTAATTGACCAGGTTTAGCCAAATATTGTTGTAACAATAATAATTGATTTTCATAATATAAAATAAATTTTGAGGAGTAGAGGAGGTTTTATATATATATATATATTTTTATTTAACTTCTATGTACATTTGCAATCTATCCAGTGGACATTTAGCAATTAATATGATGTGACATTAACATGTAGAGTCTTAGCCCATTGACCTAAGCCTCTTCAAATATCTCAGCTAAAAGGAACCGAGCAGTTTTGACACATAGATTTTACAGAACTTAGACTAACCTACGTTAAATCTATTTATTAAGTCCAGATGTTTAAATCTCTTTAATCTACGCTCATCATGGTGGATCACGTGGTTCGGAACGTACCATAGGGCGTTTACGATTGTTCGCAGTACTTTCGATTGGAATCGTTGTAAGATCTCAATATTTGAGTTGCTGGCTGATCTCCACAGCTGGATTCCATAGTTCCATACTGGCTTCAGTATAGGTTTATACTCGTATAGTACTAGCTTATTCTCTAAGGATAGTTGTGATGTTCGGCCAATGAGCCAATACATTTTCCATACTTCTGACCGAGTTGTTTTCTTTTTGACCATACATGTTTTTGCCAGGTAAGGCGACGGTCAAGATGTATTGCGGGGTACTTCGCCTCTTCTGTTTGTGGTAGTTGCCGGTTATTTAGCGTGACTGCTGGGCAGGTTTCTCTGCGCATTGTGAATGTTACGTGGCTAGATTTGGTTTCATTGGCCTTGATACGCCAAATATTTAGCCATATCTGGATTTTATTAAAATGTATTTGTAGGTTACGGGAGGCCATTCTTGGGTCGGTGTGTGAAGCCAGTATCGCCGTGTCGTCAGCAAATGTTGCAACCGTTGTGAGTCTAGTTGTTTGCAGATCCGCCGTGTATATGAGGTACAAGACTGGTCCCAATACACTGCCCTGTGGGACTCCGAAGGTAATTGGAAATAGCGGTGTTTATCCATCCTGATATTTTAAGAGAAAGTGTCTGTTGGATAGGTAAGATTTCAACACCTGGTAGTACCCGTGTGGGACACTCTTCTTAATCTTGCAGAGCAAGCCTACATGCCATACTTTGTTGAAGGCTTGCGATATATCAAGGAATGCTGTCGAACAGTATCTTTTGCCATCGAGGTCTCTGTTGATTTTTGCAACTACTCTGTGTACTTGTTCAATTGTTGTGTGTTGTTGCCGGAAACCGAACTGATGGATGTCTTATTTAACAGAAGCCCTTCGTATTGAAATTTTAATGATGATCGGATATGTTGAAAGGTGTCTAACTCAGCCTGAAGTTGCTCGAATATTCAGATAATAGCATCTACATTTACCACTTATACATCAGGATACAATTAGTAAAATTGAGGAAAGTTGCGTCATGTGAAGAATATGCCTAGACAACTACAACCCCATATTAGAGACGATACGAGGTTGAAAGTGTTGTTAACTCTTCAAGATAATCCAGTTACTCCAGCTAGGCAATTGGCCCGTGATAAGGATAGCAGATATACTACTGCCCTGAAAATAATTAAAATTGCAAAGATGCACCACAAACAACAAAAGCACAAATGATTACCTTAACACACTCAGTGAACACGGATTTATTCCAGCCATCACAAAGCCCACTAGGGTAGAAAACGAAACAAAAACATGCCTAGACCATATTTTCATCAAAACTGAAGACTGTGAAGAAAACATATTCCCGTACGTTGTAAAAAATAGTTTCACTGATCACTACCCAGTTTTTATCACTATCAAGAAAATACAAACAAAAGAAAAAATAAAACCGCAGCAAATCACAATAACCAAAGTAAATTATCAAGAAATAAGAAAAATGCTAGAAACAGAAGAATGGACTGAAGTATACACAGAAAACATTGAAACTGCCACAACATTATTTGTGAATAAATTAAATAATTACGTAAAACTATGGACGAACAAACAAAAAATAGGAAAAACTAACAAACGAAAACCATGGATAACTATAGGTCTAATAAAGTCTATAGAAACACGAGAAGACATGTACAGGGAGCTGCGTGACGATCCTGGAAATGTAACAAAAAGGGAGCAATTTAAGAGATATAGAAATCAACTTAACACTTTAATAAGTAAAACCAAGAATAAATATTACGCAGAAAAAATCATTTCAGGCAAAAACTCGGCTTCAAATCTATGGCACACAATAAAACAATATATGAACAAAAATAACAAGAAAAAGTACAACATCAATCACATCAAAACACCAGATGGAAAAAACATCACAAACAACACAGATATTGCCAACGAATTAAACAATCACTTCACAAACGTTGGGAAAAAACTAGCAGAGAGACTGGAAACAACAGAAAAGGATAAGTCTCAACAAATACACGAAACTCTACAGTCAATGTATTTGAATGAGGTAGAAGAACAAGAGGTTCAACAGTACATCATTGGACTGGACATTGGAAAATCTGCAGGACCAGATGACATCTCTGTAAGAACATTAAAAGAACTAATTAACTACATATCGAAACCTATAACCCATCTAGTGAATACCATCTTTGACTCAGGAATATGTCCCAGCCATTTTAAAAAAGCAGTAATAATACCAATCCACAAAGCAGGCGATCTAAGCATCCTTGGAAACTACAGGCCTATATCCTTAATCTCCAATATTGCGAAAATATTTGAAAAATGTTTAAAGAAGAGAATGATGGACTTTGTAAACAAAGTAAAGCTATTATCAGACATGCAATTTGGGTTTAAAAAGGGGAAATCAACAGACGATGCACTCGCCACTCTAACTAGGCACATATATGATGCACTAGATAAAAGCAAACCAGCGTTAACAATCTTCGTGGACCTTGCCAAAGCCTTCGACACCATCAGCCACAAACTTCTCCTAGAAAAATTATACAAACTTGGTTTCAGGGGTAAAGTGCACAAAATATTGGAAAGCTACCTAACAAACAGATCTCAACAGGTAAGAATAAACAATACTTTGAGTGATACTCAAACGGTGGAATATGGAGTCCCGCAAGGAACGATCTTAGGTCCGATATTATTTATAATATATATAAATGATATTATGAGCATCAAAAAAACAGGATTACTTATTTCCTATGCAGATGATACTGCTATATTCTATAAAAGCAACACATGGGAAAATCTATTTAAGATAGTCGCTGATGACATGACTAACATATGCAAATGGTTCAGACAAAATATACTTACTATAAACATGGATAAAACCAAATACCTTGCCTTCGGTTGCTATGAAGACAGCATACCTAAGTTAGAGCCGATAAAATTACAAACTGGAAAAGTAGGAAACAAAACAGAGGAACAGATAATACAACCTGTTACAAACATTAAATACTTAGGAGTAACGATCGACAATCATCTAAAATGGGACAAACACATTTTTAAAACAACAAATAAACTAAGATACTTAATATATGTGTTTAAAACTTTGAAACAGGTGTTGAACACAAAACAAATGAAAGTAGTATACCACAGTCTGTTCGAATCAATAGCGAAATATGGAATAATAAGTTGGGGAGGAGCATACAATAATAAATTGAAGTACATGGAAACACTACAAAACAAGATATTAAAAATAATACACGGCAAAAAACACAGATATCCCACTGACGAACTTTTTAAGGAGGCAAGAGTAATGGACTTAAAGCAACTACACTGTCAAACCATTCTTATATACAGCATAAAAAACAACATCTTTAGACCTTTAAAACATAGCATTAACACAAGGGCAAAGTGGAGGAAAGAAGTAGACCTGCCAAGAAAAGAAAAAGCTATTGGACAACGTTGTTTTGATTACCTGGCAGTAAAATATTACAAGTTGCTCCCCTCAGAAATAATCTCACTAACGGGAAACATAAAAAGAATTAAAAAACAAATAAAGGCATGGCTCAACAACACCCCTAGACAACTTATTCATCGTCACCGAGACTAAACAGTTCCTAACTGTGCAATTTCTAGTTATTAATGTATACATACTTTTTATATTAATCTTTATATTAACTTTTATTTAAGTGTATACTAGTTTATTCAGTTTATACAGTTTTTTTTTGTATCTATTTTACTTGTTTATTTTATTTATATACTTTTATAGAGGATATGTAGCTAACTTACACGCACAGGAGCACTGCACCTTCAGTGAATGTTAGCTTGAAATAACATGATAAGAAAAATTTCTAAACTTGTATCTAAGTGTTACTGAAATAAACAAATTATTATTAAATTATTATTATTATTATTATTCTTACAAAATTCGAGAATGAAGTGAGGATGGCCTGGATCATCCATAACTAAATATCTTTAAAATGAATACTTTTTGGGACGAAAGTACATTCACGTTAAATGGTGAAGTTAATCGGCACAACTGTCGTTATTATGTCGTTAACCCTCACTGAATGCCAAAAACTAATACTCAGTACCCACAAAAAGTAAATGTATGGGCTGGGATAATTGGTGATCGAGTAATAGGGTCAAGATTCTTCAAAGATAATCTTAATGGAGCAAGATATCTTAATTTTCTTCAAGCAGATCTCGTTCCAGGTTTGGCGGCTTTATTTCCAAATGAGATAGATCCAAATTTACGCAATGGAAGGTTACAGTACCAAAAAGACCGAGCTCCACCGTACTGTGATGTGACCGTTTGTCAATATTTAAAAGAACTTTTCCTAAATAGGTGGATTGGAAGAAAAGGTGGGATGGAATTGCCGGCAAGGTCTATGGAATTTACTCCACTCGATTGCTTTTTATGGGGATATCTCAAGAGTAGGGTTTATGTAACAACACCGGACGACATTGAGGATCTGTAGCAACGTATTAGGCGTGAAATCAGACAAATGCAAAATCTAAGAAATGGGTTTAATAATCGATCAGCTTTTTGACAAGAAAGACAAGGTGCAGATGTTAAACATCTTTTACATTAAACGACGTTTAACTTAAATTGTAAGGATTATTTTTTTAACAAGTAACCTGGCAGAATAAGGAGATAATAAAACATGCGTTATATTTCTCTTGAAGTGAGCTTTCAAATGATGTATCACTTGGTATGGTATACCCTTACATTTGAGAAAAAAGTAAAGTGTAGTTGCACCTTCCTGGTGAAGAACTAAAAACATGACCGCTGAAATGTAGGCAGTGAACAACCAACATTGACGTGTTTTACAGAAATTTTGACAGTTGAACCTGTAAAGAATAATAAAAACACAGCGTATGCGACAATCGCAGTTTTATGAAAATTTTTGTTGCTTCAACTCCGGCGTTATTAGGAATGTAACATTATGTTATGTACAGGTTAGAAACATGTTAGTAGCTACACCATACAGTAATAAACATCTAATTTAAAAGGTTTGACTATATTTGACTTAGTAAACCAGTGTACTGCAGAAAGGCGACCATTTTCTGTGCGGCTGAGTTAGTGTTGTCCAGTCCTTTTGCAAGGAAATTAGGTATATGGAACTTTTGTCTTGAATCTTCATAAAACAGTTAGCAGCTTCGTTTCCGCGTATATCCACATGAGAGAGGACCCAGCACACCAAAAACCAGTTTTTCCAATTGTGACGCTCTTTACTTATACTCGGCTTAACGGGGTCAAATGCACGTCTGCTTATTACGTGCAATTGCGGAGATTGCCTCGGGCGCCAGATTTGTTACGAAGTTTACTCTTCCGGAACAGCTTCGTAGTCCTGGGATGGATAACGAAGACCTGGGTAACTGCAGTTGAAGACGTCGGTATCCAGGGGTCTGTTTTATTTATCTGCACTCTCGAGAAGCGGTCTAGAGACTCTATTTTACTACGTCGTAGAATAATTAAAGCAAGAATGGTTTAATACATATATTGGATAAATTAAACAATACAGGGTCTTACATAAACAGGTATAGTGCAATAACATTCAATTTGGACAGTAACAAATACAGTAGCAAAACGGAAGCAAATACGGTAGCAAATACGGTAGCAAACGGTAGCAGATATGATAGCAATACGGTAGCAAACGGTAGCAGATATGATAGCAATACGGTAGCAAACGGTAGCAGATATGATAGCAATACGGTAGCAATACAATACCTCTGCGGGAGTCAGTACGGTATCAGGTACGGTTTTACTATGACAGTGAGAGACCAAGGAGATCGTATATCTTGGCACAATTCGGGTACAAACCCCGGTAGTGAACGGACAAGAATCACGGTGCTCTTTCTCTGGATAAAGGGATGTTACATGGGTGTAAGATACCGCCTCAGGACACACGCAGCGACGGTACTTCTGAAGGAGGGTTACTTGCGTCAGGACACACGCAGCCGCAAGGGAAAATAAGGTACAGAAAACACCGCCTCAGGTCACACGCAGCGACGGTGCTTCTGAAGGAGGGTTACTTGCGTCAGGACACACGCAGCCGCAAGGGGAGAGAAGGAACAGAAAACACCGCCTCAGGACACACGCAGCGACGATGCTTCTGAAGGAGGGGTTACTTGCGTCAGGACACACGCAGCCGCAAGGGAAAACAAGGATGGAAGACAACAACTCAGGACACACGCAGCGAAGTTGCTTCCGGGGTTTCGGGTAAGTTAGAGAGAGAGAGAGAGAGGTACAAGGGTAGAAAGAGTACGGAGAATTAAAATGTGAACGGTAAAACAATAGTGCCAAGATGAAACAATTCCTCACCTCTGTACTGTTGGCCTGTGTAGGTCGTACCTTGGCTTCGGTCGCTGGTGCTGGATCAATCTTCAGGAAGCAGGATCGGAAAACTGACTGTTTAATGCTCGAGGGGTTGTATTTATACCCGCTGGCTAACGGTGTTTACAAAATTCGGTTTAAACTGCGCATTTTAGCAAGGAGTAGGGTATACGCAGCCACCCCACCAGCTATACGCCGTAGATGCGGTTATCTGATCTCCACGCGTAAATGCCATTCAAATAAATCAAATTTACAATTTACGGATATATAAATAAACGCTAAATGTTCAAATATAAACCTAACGGATAATTAAATATTTCCCTAATAACGGTATCAAAATAAAACGGTCTCAGATAATAATAACAAAATAAACTAGGCATTCTAAATGTTGCTACACGGAACATAATAAATAAATTCCCTTATTCGGTTTCTAAATATAAATTTCAACGGTACATAAATGCATTTATATAAATCGGTAACACTCACAAAATTAAAGCAAATAAAAATAAACGGTGTTTGAAATCATTCCTCATAATGATATCTAACTAAAACAGACTCTGATAATCATAACAATAATGCAACATGCGGTGATACGGCACATAATAAACAAATTATCTCAAGCGGCTATGAAATGTAAATTATTAATG